>JBBPDI010000004.1:10802852-10816654 GCA_037974545.1 Cucumis variabilis
TTTGGGCACCCCCAATGGTAAGCCAAGATACAGAAAAGGTAACCTTTCAGCCTTACACTACAAACTTGCAGCCGTGGAAGCAAGCTCATTTTCCTCAATATTAATGCTGCACAATGTTGATTTGTCTGACTTCATCTTCTGACCCGAACACCACTCAAAATTCTATAACCTGCTTGAGCTTGGTGAGCATGACTGTCATACTTACAAGATAAAAGGGTGTCATCTGCAAACTGGAGAATGAGAACGTGAATTCTTTCTTCAACCAACTGTGAATCCTTCATATAATCCATTTTGATGAAGTTTGTCCACTAGCGCGCCCACAAGGAGGAAAAGAAATGGGGGTAGAGGATCTCCTTGTAAGATTCCTCTAGTAGCTAAAACTCTCCCCCTTGGCCTACCGTTAGTAATGGGGTACCTTGGATTCTTTACACAACCCAAAATCCAGTTAATCCATTTTTGCTCGAACTGTTTATTTCACATGATTTTTTCTAGGAAATCCCAATCAACACGATTGAATGCTTTTCCAAGGTCAGAACTTTAGTATCCAACCTTTCTTCTCTTTAGCCCTATACTCCTCTACCACCTCATTGGCAATTAGGAATGGATCCAATATTTGGCTTCCTTCGGATAGATGCACTCTGAGTCTGAGCAGTGATGGATGGAATTACTTTTTTCAGTCTCTCGGCTAGAACCTTGGCAGTGACTTTGTAAGACAAAGTAGTTAAGCTGATGGGTCAGAAATCCTTCACAACAACTGCTAATTCCTTCTTTTGAGATAAACAAATAAAGTTCTCTTGGACACACGCATTCAATCTCCTATTCTTATAAAACTCTTCGAAAAGGGAGAGGAAGTTTTGCTTCATAAGATCCCAAAATTTCAATAGGAACTCAGCTGTAAACCCATCTGGACCTAGGGCTTTGCTTTTACCAAGCATCTTGATCACTGTCTTGATTTCCCCTTCTGAAAGCTGTCCTGTGAGTGCAGAATTCTGCCTTGGGGAAACATCATTCCATTCAAAATTCAAAGGAAGGTGTCTTGAACCTAGACTTTTGGTGTAAAGATTTCTGTAGAAATCCAGGATTAAACCTTCAATTTACCTAAATGATTCCTTTTTTTTAAAACAGAAACAAGTCTGACTAAAGCTCAAAGGACAAGAGTATTATACTAAGAAGACAAAAAATTAGTGGAAAACACAAGCTAAAACTTAAACAAATACTACTCAAGCAACATAAATATGAAGGAAACCTAAAAACGAACCCGAACAGAAAATAACGAGCTAAGCAAAGCCAATCGAAGACAATACACCAGTAGAAAGCTAAATACAAAGCAAAACTTAAACTCTCTCTCAAAATTAGCCCACTCGAATCTAAAATCTTGCACACCCAAATCTTCAAGATGAAAAGAGAAAGAGAAAGCTAAGAAGATGCAACCAGTTGCCTCAATTTTGTCTTGCCAATGCAATCCAATGTCAAAGAGAAATCTGCTTTAGCAATGTTAGTCTCTGAAAAAACCTTCATCCCACCTTGTAAGAAAGCCACCGAAACTCTTTAAAGCTTCCAAAAAATGTCCAGCCAACATCTTTTGAGATCTGAATGCTTTATCGAAGCTGTCTCTTTTAGATTCTTGAATTAATAGAATGTCCAGATTAATTTCTTTAGTAAACTTTTAAAAATCAGCCACATTGATTTTTGTCCAAGTCCTCGTGTAATTCAATAGCTATTTTCATTTTTCAACCCTGAAGGATATCCCACTGAATTCTCTAAATGATTTAGTTGGCACAACTTGTTCATGTAATTCAGTGATCAAATTCTTTCTTTTCCTTGTTGCCAGAAATCTATGAAAGAAACTCGTGTTTTCATCCCCCATTTTCAACCAATTGAGCTTGCTTTTCTGAATTAAACAGATCTCCTCCAACTTGTAAATAATCATCAAACCGGACTTCAAAGAAGTTCTTAAATCATTTTCACATTCTGAATTTTGCCCCAATTCTGCAAAAGAATCCCACCTTTCAATTTCATCAAGCAGCTCCTTTTCACTTCTTTTTTGTTTCTCCTGAAAATCAACAAACCAAATCTTAATTGCTTCTTTCACCTTTCTCAACTTGACACTAAGAGCAAATCCAGCCAACCATCAGCAAGACTACTCCTTGGCTGTCTATTAACCCTTGAGCTATCAAACTTCTCATCCCAACCTTTAGTGATGAAAAATCTAACAAAGATCTTGCAACCGAGCTTCCTTCACAAGACCAAGTAAATCTGCCATTACAATGAGGAACTTCCAATAGGTTAGTTTGATAAATGAAATCATTAAACTTCCTCATACCTCTGGTGGTTCTCCCCATGGGAAACCTTTCATGAGCCCATCTTGTGATGTTAAAATCTCCCCCAATACACCAAACTAGTGAAAACACCTTGAAAGAAAGATTAGCTCAGGCCAAACATATTTCCTCTCCTTGTAGCCATTGGGACCATACACATTTGTAACCCAACAAATATTTTTACACAGTAACCGATTGACTTTAAATTCCATTGCATGAAAATGATATAGAATTATAAAAATGTACATTATAATTAAGTATATGTATATCATCTTTTAAGCAAGAAGTCACAGTTTGTCTTTCCTTCGCCTTTTTGTCGCTAGGTTTCATAACAGTGAGGTAAAATATTGCAATTAGCAAGACTTCTTTCAAGGACTTCTCCTGCAAATCTTCCTTTTTAATGTTATTTGTCTCTTCCGCATTCCAAACTGCCTTTGTTTTCTCCTCTCTCTATTTTTTTTTGAAAAGGAGACAGCCACTCTATTAAAATAAAAATAATAATAATGAGACAAAAGCTCATAGTAAAAGAGAATTATACAATGAGCATGTAACCATGGATAAGGGGGTGCATCTCAACTAGGTTGACACCCCCATAGCACCCTCATCATATACAACCAAGCTAAAACCCATAACAAAGGAGTAATGTCCAAAGGCAAAACAAACACAAAAGAATCACAGAGAAATACAAATACAAATACAAGACTAAAACAGACTAAACATCCTTCTGAAAAAAAGCTAACCAAAAACTCGCATCGAGACAAACACAAGATCATTGGAGAAAGAACACCACGAGGAGGCTGAAAAGTGGTGACTCCACTGGGGACTTATGCTAAGAAGCTTGCATTGAAAATATCTCTAGAATCTTCCCAAACACAATTGAGAATAATACAAAACAGTTGAGAAGAAGCAAACAGGAGCTTTAAGGAATCACTAGCGGCAGAACATAAGTGCAGACTGAAGGGGATAAACGGTGACCAAAAACCAAATTCCAAACATAAATCCACAACTTTTTTTCAAAGGAAGGAAATAACTCAAAAAATTTCCAACAAGAGTCAACGGCCACTATCTTTGATCAATTATAACCCTTTCTTTCCAGTGTTACTACAGCCCCAAAGGAATCTGAAATTCACTCACTTCTTTTAACCTTCAAAATTACTTGATACAAAAGAGCCAAGAAGCTACTTTTTGATAAACAGCTAAACATCTGTTTCTTTCACAAGTCATACTAACTGCTGGAAATCGTCTTGCCGAACTTAATTTAACCAAAAGATCAAGGCTTCACAATGAACTTTGATAAACAAATAAGTTCCAGTCAAATACACCGTTTCTTTATGATCATACAGACTATATTCAAATGTGATCCAGAAATCTTTTTACAAATGGTTCATAAGCAAAAGAGCAAAAGATCTTCGCAAGGAATTGAGGAATTCGGAATAAAACTTTACTTTTTGGTAATTGTAGCAAAACCAAAACCGGGGAGAACTTCTTTAACTGCTTCCTAACTACCATCTTTTTTATAAAACTCCTAGCTCCCTTTAATTCCTGAAAGACTTTCAATGCACTATCACATCCAAGACTAATTACAATGCTGGAGAAAAAGTTTAAAGAACTCAAACGAAAGGTATACCACAAGCTTCAATGATGTCATGTAAGTGCTTTGGGATTTCTTCACTGAATTTCTGGAGAGAGGGTTGTTCTTTTTAAACCTTCCTCCACAAACAAAACACAGACATCACTGACTGTTTTCTCCAAAATCTCAGAATCTTCATCCTCTTCCTCAGCATTAAACACTTCTAATTCCTCACTACTTACACTTGCACTTGGAACTGATTCAACATCTGATTCAAGAGCTTCTTGGGCATCAAGACTGCCAGCTTCTTCTGGATTAGCAAATCCATATTGCACCTTGCTTGGATTTCGCTCGCACTCTTGATGAGAGTTCAATGTACCCTCGCCTGGTAATGGAACCAGTAGCTTAGAGAGCTGGAAACTTCCAAAAGATCTGGATTTACTTAATTGAACGAAGACTTGAAAGATTGACGAGATTGATGAACCTGGGAATGCTTCTCTTGAGCCTTGGATGAAAAAGACTCAGAATTGAGAAGAGCAGTTCAAACATTGTTAAAGGAAGTTTTTTTCCTTATAAAATGCTTCAAGAAAAACTTTGAGGGACAAGAGATCTTTTTAGCTTTATTAAAACGAGCAGACAGGGGAGTAGATCCTTTTTCTTTGATGACTAACTTGCTTGATACAGTAATTGGAGAAGAAGCAAGGGTGTCAACTTTTGATGAACCAAGAGGAGAGAGATCATTGGAGATTGGATATAGAGATTCTGACCTGGTGACGCTGTTATCAATAGGAAAGATACAGCTGTTTTTTCCTTTTTTTTATTATTTTTAGAGTTGGGTGATCTTTGCTTTCCTTTTTTAATCGTTTCGCATGCAATATTTTCAAAAGTAGGAGACGTTGGAGGCTGCCTGGGTCCCACTAAATTAATATCACAGCTGTCTTCTGCACCTTTTCTCTCTTCTTTAATAGCATCTCTTCATTTTCTGGTTGTTTCAATGCATTAATATCATTGGCCTTCATGGTGATTAATGACTTGTTGGCACTCTTGTTCCTAGAAACAACATTATTATGATCTTTAATGCTGCAAATATGTGACTGCTGGATTCCTTCGAGTGACTTTTCAAATGGAATACAATTAAAAGATGTCTCCTAAGTCTCTCCTGAATGGTGATTCTGATTTTGAACGTCTTTTCAAATTCTCTGACTTCCGTTTGTTTTCTGCCATCTGATTACTAATGGAACTGCCAATAGCCAGAGATTGAAGGGGAGACTTCCCAGAATCCGACGTTGCTTTGCATTTCCGGTGAGTTGATGTCGACCTCTGATGAAGATGATTGAACAGCCTTTCACAAAACTTATAAGGGTTCCTTTGCGTGCTGGGGATGGAGTTTGCAGGAAGAAGAAATTCAAACTTGGAGCTAAATGAAACTTCCTCAAAACCTTCATCCTTCATAACTTGATTTATTCTGACAATATCTACTGGATTTGAAAAATCATGAATAGATAAATTACCTTGTACTTTGCTGGGTGGATTAAAAACAGAAATATCCCCATAATTCAAAAAAATGTTTCCTCTTCGTTCATCAGAAATCTCAATAGTTGCCGGAATGAAACCACACTTATTCTCCTTCACTTGGATCTTGGCTTCTGAGACATTAAGGAAGTTGATAATTTCAGCTGCAATATTTTCTAATCATCCAAATGAGCTCCAATCACTTCAAAAGTTTTACTAAACCAATAATCAAGAGGTAAATTTTTTATTGTAATCCACCCACCATAGCCTTTCGAATATATTGGTCTTCCAAGGATGAGATTATTCCACTTTTCAAACTTTAAATGAAAGGCAACAAAATATTGCCATTTGCCTGGACTTTCAATGAACTCCTTCAAAGGACCACATTCCAATTCAATCAAAGCATTGTATGCAAACAAAGGGTTGATGATAACTTTTGAATCGAAAAAGAGTTCTAATGCTTCATTAATTTTTACCCAACTATCAAAATCGAAAAGTTTTGAAACAACCCAAAGATTATCAAAATCTGCTTTGAAGACTTCCGAATTCTTAATCACCCAATTTTTGCTTGAACTCTGTGATGCGGTATCAGAGAAGGAGATCTTTGATGTCTCATTTGATTTTGCTTTCTCCATATAGCTTCCTTTCATACTTTTAATTGGCTGCTTCATAATGGTGTTGAACTTGGTATGGGAGGAGAACCAGATTTTGTATTCATGGATATCCTTGAAGTCTTCCAATATTTTTCCAAAGCTCTTCCACCCCTGTTTATCTTCACCAATGGGGATATGAATAAAAGATCTCCCTCCTGTACTAGGCCATGCAATGCATCTCAGAATCCACCCACTTTTGGTTATGAATTTGGAAGTTTCAACCCTTCCACACTCAACTTTTTCTTTCTTATAGAAAAACTCTTCTTCAGATTTCTTATTCAAATCTTTCACCATTGTACCATCTACGTTGAAAGATTGATAAAGTCATAGTAATTTTAGCTTTAACATCTTCAATGTGAAAAGCTTCATCTTCATGCCAGATGCAGAAAAAAAAATTGTCGATTTTGCAGCTTTTTACTTCCATCTTTGTAAGTTAAGAATGGTTGCTAGGGAGATGTCAGAGTACTCGGTAATGTCTAGCAGTGTCTACCGGAGAGGCTAATCGGCAATGAAGTTGAAGAGAAGGAGGAGGAAAGAGAAAAGAGGTGAGAGTGAGGAGAGAAAGGGAGAGAGAGAAAAGGAAAATTCATGATCTCTATTTAACCAATCAAATCCAGTTCTGAAATATCAGAACTCCTTTTAAGAAATGTTATAGGACTAGTTTGTTGTCTTCTTGTTTCTTAACTTAAAAAAAAGATTATAGGTTGTAGCATTTTCACCTTGGTCACCCAAATTTTCAATATGAAATATTTAATTCCTCATTTATTAAATAAAGTTTGTCTCTTTTCTGTCTTATGGTGTGTACATCTGTGCAAAGCAGCATAAGGTCACCTTTTCGTCTCAACCTTACAAACCTTCTCAACCCTTCACCCTTATTCATAATGATGTTTCAGGTCCCTCGAGTAAGGATAAGAGTTTGTAAGGGGAAACATTGGTTTGTAACCTTTATTAATGATCATACCCGTCTCACATGGGTTTTTCTCCTCACTGATAAATCTGAGGTTTCAACGATATTTCAACAATTTTAAACTACCATTAAGACACTGTTCGACACCAAAATTACTATTCTTCATAGGAATAATAGTTGTGAGTTCCTTAATAGTACCCTTCGTGACTTTCTGTCTTCTAAAGGCATTATCCACAAGAACTCGTGTGCCTATACCCCTCAACAAAATGGGTGGCTAAAAGGAAATTCATCACCTCCTCAAGGTTGCACGTTCTCTCATGTTGTATACTTTGCTTCCATCATACAAGATGCAGTTTTCAGTGCAACTCATCTTATTGATCGAATTCCTTCCCATGTCCTCCAGCTCAAACTAAGTTTACCCTTTACGCTCATAAATGTGTCTTCGTCAGGTATCCCCTTCACCAGCGAGGTTATAAATTTTTCCATCCTTCTTCTAGAAAATACTTCATCGCCATGGTCATGGATGTAACACTCCTTGAGGATCAACCTTTCTTTAGGGGAGAGTACAAGAGAAAAGAGTAACTTGTCTACATTTTAAGTCCCCACTGACCTTCCTTCCCATACTGAGTGCCCATGACACCATTCTATCCACTAAACAAATCCCTGGGATAACTTACTATAGGAAGAATCTCATAAAGGAAATGGTGCCTAATAACTTTTAGAAATAGAAGTTATTATAGCCTTTTAGGTAGAATAATGAAGTCGGAACGCAAGAAAAAGGAAGAATACGTGTAGCTAAATAGATAAAATAAGTCAATTTCGCGTTACAAGTAGCGAAAGAGTTTTATGCATGTTTATTGTGTTTTTCATGTCTTAGTGCAAGTTTTTAGGTGAAAAAGAGTATTCGAGCGACAAATGTCAAGCGAGGAGACACGTGACCACCAGACAAACAGAAGAATGAAGCTAGGCGATCCACATCACTAGAAAACAAAACAAAATGGTTGGCGCGAATGTCTGAAAAGGACAAAAGGGACATTTACGGGGCGAAGCAGCTTTATCAGAGAATTAATGAAGCCCAGACGACGTTAAGTCCTATCAGTCCTCGCCTATATAGAAGGTTGTCTCTTCAAGAACAAGTGTGCGAACATATTGAAGAGAAAGCTCATTTCATCTTCCATTTTACCGTTTGTGTTTTAGGTGAGAGCTTAAAACAGAGTTGAAAGAAATTTTCCTTACGCTTCCCTTCAACGTATTAGGCAGAAAACTGAGCCAATAAGTATGAAAAATCATAATCAAAGGCTCGACGCATCTCCCTATACTTCCATTTGTAATCTTTATTATTGTATTTGTAATTCAAACACCATGGCCAAAAGGCCTAAAGTTTTTATTTTAAATGTAATCTCCTTCTTCCATTCTCCCATTTCTTCATCTATTCATGATTATTGACTCTAAGTAAAAAGAAAAATGACATAAGGCGTAATTAATGCTAGAGAATCTTGATGTCTACGTCAATTGTCTTGTTGAGTTAAATGCAACAATCAATGCATCATTTTATTCAAGAGAAAGAATAAAGTAATGATTGTTGTCACTTGACAAAGTGATGACCTAGATTTAACTAAACAAGCGGCGAAAAGATGTAGCAATATACATTCTCATCACTGAATTTATTCTTGACATACATACTAGAAATGCAAATGTGTGTGGCGACAAGGCACCGAGAGGTTGCTCGCCTTAATATAGGATGAGTTACACATAACTTGGTTTATAACTCATCTGGTTCAAATGGATCAGATATAAATCATCTCTTAACTTCAAGTATTTGGATTCCGAAAGGCAAACAAGTATGGCAAAGGCACCGAGAGGTTGCTCGCCTTAAATCTTAAGTTAATAAATGGTTTCTATCCCCTTGATGATTGGTTACCCTTGCTTTGCACCTAATTATTTAGACATTCCTGCATCCACATCGCCAACATACACTAGAGTTCACACCACAAATCACCAACACCATTTCCATCTTGTTTCTCAAACGCACATAGTGTAGATATGTATAGGTAGATAATACTGTCCATACACTTACGCTGTACAGATACTGCAATGATTTTAGAACACAAAATTAAAACCTTAAGATCATTAATTCCCTGAGTTTGACTTTGGCTTACCCAAGAAACCTCTCTTTTCGCTTATACTTGGGCAAGAGAGACAAAAACTATGTACGCAATGCATCTTTCATGTGAGCAAGGCATAGGTAGGAATCACCACCTTCTATCGCATGAACCTAGCCTAGATGCATAACCTAGTCGCATACTTAGAGCCTAACTATAATGCATTCACGAAATGAAATAAGTAAGTTATAGACGTCGTTGCCAGGGAATTAACTGATTTTCTTATGGATTAAATCTATGTGCAAATCTCATGCAGAAAGTTCAATTTCAGCTGAATCGTGTGTTTATCTGAAGAGTACACGAACAAGTTTATGAGTGATGATGAGCAACAGGAATTCAAACTTGACCCTGAGGTTGAGCGAACCTTTTGACAAAGAAGAAGAAACAGAAGATAGAGGAGACAGGAACCAAATAGAATGGCGAATAACAACAGAGTCCCTCTAAATAATAATGTTGCCCCTGGACAAAAGAACCCCGCCCTCATAGCCCACGACCTAAACAAACCCATTAGGGAATATGCTTCGCCAAACTTGTACGACTTCAACCCTAGTATCGCCTACCATGTATTTGGCGACAATGCAAGATTTGAGATAAAGCCAGTTATCTTGCAAATGATCTAGAATGTTGGCCAATTAAGGAATACCCGTGCGAAAATCCACATGACAACATCAAAAGTTTCTACTCTATAATGTGCTTCATTTCATATGCTAGGCAATCACAAGAGGAGCTTCATTTCACACTCTTCCCACTTACTCTAAGGGATGAGGCAAAGAAATGGGTTGGCTCCCAGGAAACTGGGGAGGTAAGAACATGGGAACAACTGATCAAAAAATTCATGAAAAAGTTCTTCCCACCCCACGACAATGCCAGACAACGAAGGGACATCACAAACTTCCAACAAACGAATAGAGAGAACCTGCATGATGTGGTGGAGCAAGTACAAGTAATTGGTCAAGGCATGCCCTTATCATGGTATACCTGAATGCATCCTGATGGAGGTCTTTTATGTTGGGCTAAACAAGCCAACACAGCAGACGGCTAATCCTGTGCTTATGGGAAGGATGTTGAAGAGTACATATAACCAAATTAAGGCAACATTGGATGCAATGGCCAACAACAATCAAGAATGGGATGATAATAACTTCGACTCTCGCCAAGGGAGGAGGAAAAGACCTGAAGAAGGTTTTGATAAGAAAGCAATTGTGGCACACTAGGGACAAATGAGAGTTATGAATAACTTAGTACAATCTATGGCATTAACGCAAGTAAATGCCGCAGGTAGTTCAATTCAGGCGGTAAAGCAGGTGGAAGACATTTCGGATGTGTGGGGTGCAGTGGTCCTCACAACACTGACGCATGCCCACAAAATACGAAGACCGTCGCATTTATAAGGAATGACCCATACTCCAACACATTATAATCTTGGTTGGAGAAACCACCCCAACTTTGGATGGGGAGGACTGGGTCAACAACAGCAGGGGAGACAAGGTGGTCATGGTGGAGAAAGTGATGAAGCACCTGGCTATCACCAAGGACACCATAACAATAAGCCACACCATCATCCACCTCAACAGCACCAATCCCACACTGCCTCTTCTTCATCATCATCAATGGAGAACCTCTTTCGCAAATACATCCGAAATCTGGAGATATAGATGGTGCAAATAGCTAGTGATATCTTCGGGAGACCGAGGGATCCCTCCCTAGTAGCATCGAAACGCCAAATCAAGAGGGGAATCCGAAAAAGACCAATGTCAATCTATGACACTACGAAACGAAAGGAATCCAACCATCCGCGAGCCATTAATTCCCTGAGTTTGACCCTAAGATCATTAATTCCCTAAGTTTAACCCTGAGATCATCAATTCCCTAAGCCATTAATTCCCTTAAGATTATTAATTTCCCGAGTTTGACTTTGGCTTACCCAAGAAACCTCTCTTTTCGCTTATACCCGGGCAAGAAAGAGGAGAACATGTATATATACAATGCATCTTTAAAGTTAGCAACGCATTGGTAGGAATCAGTACCTTTTATCGCATGAACCTAGCCTAGACACCTAACCTAGTCACATACTTAAAGCCTAATTATAATGCATTCACGAAATGAAACAAACAGTGTCCACTACTACTCCACCGGCTCTAGTCCATGGGACTAAACCAACACAAGCTCGATGTAGAACTGGCTCTAATAATACTAACTTGTGTGTTGGGGATGATATTGTTGATTTGGCTGAGAATGACAGAACTAATATGTTAGTTCCAGAGAATAACAGGGTTGCAAGCAGTGATGAGACTTCGACAGAAATACAAAAGGACGAGAATCTTCCTCAGACTGGAAAAGATAATCAAAATCCCATTACAGATAAGGAATCAAACAAATCAGGGGATTGTGATATCTCTCTTGACATGCTCATTACATTGAAAAAGGGCACCAAGTACCCCACGTACAACTTTCTGTCTTACAGTAATCTGTCTTTTGAGTTCAAGATGTTCACTGCTAACCTTGATACAACAACAATACCGAGAAACATACATGTGACTGGAAATTCCTGAGTGGAAGACTAGCATCATGGAAGAAATGGAAACTCTTGAAAAAGAATAATACGTGGGACCTTTGTGCTCTTCCTAAGTAGTTGGGTGCAAGTAGGTGTTCAATCTAAAGTATAAATCAGAATATTAAAGCTTATATCAACTTGGATTGGGCAGGATCAGTTATTGACAAAAAAATCTACTTCTGGTATTGTACCTTAGCGTGGAGTAACCTAGTTACTTGGAGAAGTAAGAAGCAAAGTTTGTGGCTAGAAGCAGTGCTAAAGTTGAATAAAGAGCTATGAGTTTGGAAATCTATGAACAAATCTGGTTGAAGAAAATTGTTTAATCTTCACCAAGATAGTGTTTTACCTATGAAGCTCTATTGTGATAATAAAGCGACTATAAATATAGCCAATAAATATGTACAACATGATAGAACGAAACATGTGGAGATAACACAATTTATAAAAAAATAACTAGACAATGGCAATATTTGTATTTCGTATATTCCATCTTGTCAACAAGTTGGTGATGTTCTCACCAAAGGTTTACTCAAGCCAAGTTTTGACTCGTGTTAGTAAGTTGAGTCTGATTGACATCTACGCCCCAACTCAAAGGAAATTGTTGGAAATAAGGGCCTTTGTTGATAGTTTATAGCCTCGAGGGTATTTTAGTATTTTAATTTACCCTAGTTTATTTCTTTTTTTGTATTATTTGTCTTGTAACTCTCATTGTGTGAAAATAATAAAAAGCGACTATCTGTCATGGTCTTTTCTCCCTATTCTAGGGTTTTCCACATAAACCTAGTGTTCTCTTTCTCACCGTTTAACAACATCCACAAAACTCAAAGATCTTTCTTTGTCACAAAAAAATCATTGATTTTCTATTGAATATAACCATGACTAAAAGCATTTAATAAAGAGGTCATTTGTGTCTTCTCCTTGCTTGTTAATTTTCTATTTTATTGAGGAAAAAAAGGTCATATTTTCAAATATTACAAAATATAGCAAAATATCACAGTCTATCTACAATGGACCGCGATAGACCAGGATTGACTATAATTTGTCTATATCTTAATAATGATAAACATTGATAGTACAGATAAATTGTGATGTTTTTCTATATTTGTAAATATTTTCAAAAGTTGTCATTTAAAATAATTTCAAAAAAAAATTAAAATACAAAAGCATACAAAAAAAAATATCACAAAACGAAAAAAGTCACCAAAGAAAAAGTTTCCAACTAAGTAAGATATTGCCTAGGTAAAAAGTCTTAGAAACTGAACCCAAAGAGAAACATGAAAGCTCACCAAAGACCAAACTTCACTAGGGTCCCTCTTCTGACCATGAAATACTCTATTCTTCCTCTTTCCCAAGACCCTACAACAACATGCACACCCCAGCAAACCAAATAAAATTGCCTTTCAAAGGAAAGGCAAATGGAGGAGGAACTCCTTGATCATCAAACGACATCCCTCTAATGAGCAAGTGCAAAATCAAACTCATGAAAGAAGCCATGCCACACAGATATTGCAAAATGACACTCCAAGAGAAGGTGATCAAAGTTTTCCTCCGCCTTTCGTCAAAGAAGACAACTAAAAGGACCCATTAACAAAGGCATCTTTCTCAAATGTTTATCCACCGTGTTGACACAACCAAGGAAAAGTTGCCAAAAAAGAACTTGACTTTCTTTGGAGTCCTAAATCCTTCATAATACGCCAAAGGGGTAGGACTCCAAACATGAAGATCCCTTGCCCCAAGCCTAAAGTCAAAACCCTCGATCAAGGAGAGAAGATAGGCTACCTAAGTCATTTTCCTATTCGACAACAGTTAACAGAACCCAAAGGAGAAAGAAATAGAACTCCCCAACCAAACGGTCCAAACCAAAGAAGAAAGAAACAGAAGTCCCCAACCAAAGGAGAAAGCACCCTCTTCAAGCGGTTTGCCAACACTTTCATGAGAGTTGTATAATTAAGTTGATCGGTCCAAAATCTTTCATCCTAGTCACATTTTCCTTTTTTGGGGATAGGGCAAACTAATGTCTTAGCCATCAAAGAATAGACACTAGAAGCGAAAGGGTCTCAAGGAAGAAGTTGATCCATTGGTAGTAGATGAAGTGTCACCTAATGATGTGTGGATTGTTGAAAATC
>JBBPDI010000004.1:10847355-10858076 GCA_037974545.1 Cucumis variabilis
GACCTCTAGGGAACTCCTCGTTTCTCTACTCTCATAACTCACAAACACAATTATTTGTGTAGAGTTATAAATAAATACAGGGGAAGATAGTTAAAAGAGTTAGCTATTAGATTTGAAAATTGACAAAACTAGCACATTTTTTACAACAATATCGACCGAGATCGATCCTGAGATTCTTTTCAAATTTAAAAAACTTTTTGAACGATCCTAAGATTCTTGGTTTCTCTTGGCCAAATGCATCACTGAGAGAGCGCATTTTTATTAAAAATTTGAAATTGAGATTAACTCTTCTCGGACCATTGCCACGAGAGTCCTTGTTGGGATTTTTCATAAATTCCAACAAGGTACTACTTTAAATCATACTCTTCTTGAAGCATTTAGGTTAACTGTTCCTGGCTATTGTGTCCCTAAGATGGCCCCAAGATCATACTAAGTATTTATTATGTCAATGATATTGTCAATTTTCCCAATTATGTCAATAATCTTGGGTCAAAGTTGCCTCGAGATGGCTTCGAGATCATAATACATAAGCATTATGTCAATGACATTGTCAATTTCTCCAATTATGACACTGATCCTGGGTCAAAGTTGTCCCGAGATGGCTCGAAGATCATACTACGTACATAAGCATTATGTAAATGATATTGTCTATTTCCCCCATTATGTCAATGATCACGGGCCAAAGTTGCCTTGAGATCATGCTACATAAGCATTATGTCAATGATGTTGTCAATTTTTCCAATTATGTCCATGATCCCTAGCCAAAGTTGTCCTGAGATGACCCCGAGCTAAAAAACATAAGCATTATTATGTAGTATGATGTCTAGGTTAGTCAGTTTTAGGCCAGATAGTTTAAATTAAAGTTCAATCTCAGTGATGCACTCAGTCGAGAGAGACCGAAATAAATCAACTTTCAAGAGTTTTTTAAATTTGGGAAGAATCTTGAGGTCGATCTCAGTCAAGATTGACCCCGATAAACATAAAATTACTAGTTTTCCAAAGATGTGCTACTTTTAAAATATAAAATAAAACAGGTGCTAGTTTTGTCAATTTCCCTATTATATTCTACTACCATATACATTATATATGCTTTTTCTTCTTTGTAATTTCCATTTTCCTTTTTGTAAAAAAAAAATACATCTTTTTTACTAAGTTTTGAGTTTGATTTATATAAATTTAGTCTATAAATGTAATCATTTTATGATTGAAGTTTGAATTTTGTTTCAATTTGGTCCATAAGTTTCTAAATCTACTGCTCACGTTCTTTGGAAATAAATACTGTCTTTAACTTTCTTTTTAAGACTTTGGATTTTAACCTTAATGCTTATGTTTTTTTATTAATTTTTATCTATTTGTTCAGTTTCTTTTTTCTTTTCCTTATAACTTTTTCATTTTGAAGATTTTTTTTTCTACAGCACCATTTTTTACACTTTTTTTAATAGTTTCTTCCTAGTTTTTAACCAATTTTTCTCAATATCGTGTACAAGAGCTCATATCAACTTTCTCGTTATTATTCACGTCAAAGTCAAGGGCGTCAACTTTGGAGATGGAGAAACAATGTCATGCAAATATTTTGCAAATAGAATGAGACATCACCAATACTTTGTAGATAAAGATCTTTTTTATCAGGTTAAAATAGGATGACCCTATAGAGGTCTCTAGGGATGACCCCAAAAAGGTATAATTCTTTTAATTATTTTTAAATTAATAAAAAAACATAGGCATTAACCTTAAAATCCCAATTCTTAGTTGTAGATGAACCCTCTAAAGTGCTCGTTCGGTGTGACCTAAGGAAAATTTATTGGTTTTATTGTAAGGCTCTAGGGGATCGAGATAGACCAATTCAAGATCGATGTCATTCAGAAGATGTCAAGACCAAATAATTTGCATGATCTAAGAAGTCTCCAGAGATGATCGACTTACATTCGGAGGTTCATTTCCAACCTCGCTGGTCGATGTCAATCTTTTCAAAAGCTGGTGTGAAAAGGAGAAAATCTCGTGTAGGATGAGGCTTGCCAGAATGCCTTCGATAGCATAGAAAATACTTGTTTAGTCCCCCAATACCAGGAGCTCCAGTAGCTAGCAAGCTGTTGATATTGTACATCATTAGATAGGAAAGGTCACTAAGGGCATTGTTGGCACAAGAGAAGGAGAAAGGAATGGAGTGTGCTCTCTACTATCTAAGTAGAACCTTAGTTGAGGACGAAATTAACTATTCTCCCATCAAGAAAATGTGCCTTGTACTTTTCTTTGTCATCAATAAGTTAAGACATTATATGCAAGTCTTCACAGTTCATCTCGTGACAAAGGCATACCCTATAAAGTATGTTCCATCCAGACCAATCATCTTTGGATACTTAACCAAATGAGTAATCATACTCTAGCAATATGACATTGTCTATGTGCTATAAAAGGCTATAAAAGAACAAGCGTTGACAAACTTTTTCGCAGACCACCCAATTCTATCAAGTTGGAAGTTATGTGAAGAATGCCAGACAACGAAGTTTTCTTCATAGAAGTCATGGAACCTTAGCTTGGACCATGTACTTTGATGGTGCAACATGATGAAGTGGTCCGGGGGTAGACATCGTCATCCTCGTCTTCCTTGAGAAACACATGTTGCCTTATAGCTTTGAACTTGTAGAACTGTGCTCGAACAATGTGGTTGAATATCAGATCTTGATGGTAATGATCCAACTCCTTATACTAAGTTGAGGTCAATACTCCTAAAATAAATAATTATTTTAAATTAAAAAAAAAAAGAAACCAAGATCTTAAATAAACAATTTCACATACTCATTATAATTCATAATTTGAAAAGATAGAAGTAAATACTAGAAAGTTTAGTCCTAGTTCAGACCTATCTAACTTTTAAAGAAAAAATAACATGAAAGTAATTCATAAGTTCGATAACTTTAAACAAAATAATAAATATCAAATACTGAAAACATGGAAGGCGAAAGTAGCATAAGATATTTCCTATGATAAGTCACAGTCACTTTTTGTCATTTGCCAGTTTTCCTCTTCCTCTACCTCTACCTCTGCTTAAAAAAATAAATATAGAAAGAGTGAGTATAAATATATACTGAGTAAGGAACCCACTACTAGTCCTGCTAGGTGTCTGTTAACTTTCCATTAGGGTTCTGTAAGGAAGTACCCCAAAACTATCGTGCTCTCAAACACACGTTATCTAGTGATCTCGTCGGAACACATCTGATCTTCG
Organism: Cucumis variabilis; assembly: GCA_037974545.1. Taxonomy (NCBI): domain Eukaryota; kingdom Viridiplantae; phylum Streptophyta; class Magnoliopsida; order Cucurbitales; family Cucurbitaceae; genus Cucumis; species Cucumis variabilis. The sequence continues at coordinate 10,850,579 of JBBPDI010000004.1, forward strand.
GTGAACTCAAAGGAACACCTAAGAGAATTAGGTCGTAAGTGTGATCCCATCCCGTCGAACCACAGTCATGAAAAGGTGGAGATCCCGAGTTACACCCATATGGGTACAACCCTAATAGACAAAGTTAACATAACACCATAGTCCATAACATGTAGCATATCATAACATGGTATGAATATCAATCATACGTCATTATCATTTGGTTAATATATCATGCATCATAACATAACACCCATATTAGTCACAACATATCAGTCATCCATAATAGTCACATTATGTATCTTAGCTACATCAATGCATAATAGAAAATATATGCAAGCTGTTAATTTTACTTTTGAAGGTTTAGAGTAGAATCTCTTACCTTGAGATTAGTTAAAACAATATTTCCTTTGTTGGCAATCAATTTCCAATTAACTCAATCCTAAACATAGACAAAATTACATCAATACTTTTGTCAGCAAAACCAACCAAAAGTTTATTTAAGGTTTTCAAACTTACCAACAAAAGAGGTTGTTAAACCTTGATTAGGAAGAACTCACAGCTTAGTCCTCGAATTAAAACTTGTCGAACCTTCAAGCAAAATTTCCAAAATAAATCCAACATTAACTTATTTCAAGCTAAAAATTACCACTTGATGGTTTATCCAAATTTCAAACAAAAACTCACCAAGCTTTAATCCAAGTGGTTTAAATGGCTGCAAAAATGGAAGCAAAACAGCTAACGGCTTGGCTTGAAGGAAAAACAGTTTGAGTCTAGAAGTGGACGACTTAGACGCATGACTTGCAAAGGGGATGGCTCAGATCTACACTCGAACGGTGGAGGCTCATGCATGAGAAGGTTGGCTCGATTTGAGGTTCTTGACCAGCGAACTCGAAAACGGTCAACGAGGACTTCGACGGAGAGAAGGCCGACGGACGCTACAAATAGAGACGAAGATGTTGTCAGAGATCGATGGCATGTAGAGGTGGAGAAACGTCGAGGTCGAACTCAATTTTGATTCATTTCTACTCGAGACAACGATACTGAAGGAAACTTAAGTTCGTGATTGGGCTTTGACAGAAAGGCACGACTAACATTGAAGAACCAGTGAACGAAGTCGGTTAGAGGCGGTGGCCGTGGCTAGGGTTCTTGTGAGGAAGAAGATGAATAGTGGTAGCACACCTACCAAGGTTCTATTTGAAATAATAATAATAACAATTTTTTGTCCTTTTCCTCATTTTTTTCAAAAAAAAAAAACTTTATTCTCTCTCCTCAGTTAATTCCATCCAATCCAAATTTCTCTTTTTTCCAAATAATATACACTCCTTAATTAATTAAGAATAATTATATATAGATGTATTTAATTAATTCTAATTTCCACAAATAACAATTCTCAAATAACATCAAAAAATTCCAACATAATTAAATTAAACTAAGATAATTAAATTTAAAATTACCTTAATTTTTGGGGTATTACATTGATAATTGGCCTTCAAATGGGATTAGAGATCGGAGTACCATTCGTAGAAATTTATTGTGATTCAAAGTTGATAATCAATTAACTCTTGCTTCAGTATGATGTGAAGCATGAAGATTTGAAGTTGTACTTCACTTATACTCAATAGTTTATGGAAAAGTTTGCCTGTGTGATGTGAGTACATATCCCTAGAGCAAAAGTGACGCATTAGCAAATTTTGCTAGCTATTGCCTTAACAATGTCAAATGATGTAGCTCTAAATATACCGCTTTGTCAATAATGGATTATGCCACAAATCGTCAGAATGTGAGGAAATAAACTTGATGTCGGTCAATTTGATTGATGAAGAAGATTGGGGTTAACCTATTATAGAGTATCTTGAACATAGAAAGCTTCCAAAGGATTTTCATCGTAAAACTAAGTTATGAAGAAGAGTTGGTCACTTCATTTATTATAAGGTAACCTTATATATCGTCATTCTCTTGAAAGATTCTTTCTTCAACGTCTTGGAAAAGAAGAGTCGATAAAAGCTCTAGAGGAGGCACATTCAAGTGTTTGTAGAACACATCAATCTATACCAAAGCTTTAAATTCAGTTGAGAAGAATAGGCTACTACTGACTTAAAATGATCCCTGATTCGATGGAGTATGCAAAAAAACGTGAAGCTTGTCAATACCATGCAAATTTCATAGACCAACCTTTAGAGCCTCGACATCCAACCATAGCTTTCCTGGTCTTTTGAGGCTTGGGGTTGATCTGGTTGCCCTATTACATCAAAGTTGTCAGCATGTTATTCTTATATCCTTGCAGCAAAAAACTATTTCTCAGAGTGGACTGAGGTCATTCCCTTGAGAGAATCCAATAAGGAGAATGTAGCAGACTTTATTCGAACTCACATCATCTATCGGTACAGTATTCCTCAACGAATTGTGACAGATAAGGAAATGCATTCTCCAATGCCTGATAGAGAAGTTGTGTGAGAAATTCAAGTTCAAGCAGTACAAGTCATTTATGTACAATGTAGCTGTAAATGGGTTAGCATAAAAATTGAACAAAACATTGTGCAACCTTCTGAAGAAAATTGTCTTCAAGTTGAAGAGAGATTGGCAAGAAAAGATCGACGAAGCATTATGTGCTTATTGAACCATTCATCGCATTCCTATAGGGACTACCCCGTATTTGCTTGTTTACGGTGTGGAAGTCGTCGTTCCACTAGAAAAAGAAATCTTATCACTAAGAATGGCAGTGCAAGAAGGATTGACTACTAAAGGACAAAGTCATCAAAGCATAAGTTCTTTTGATTTTGCCACCTTCACATGTCAGCACAAGGACTAAGATCATATCAAACATGACAGGATGATCAAGTTGAAGCTGAAGGAACGCTTAGATCAAGAAAAAAGACCAAGACCAATAGAACACTAAGATGAAAGTCAGTAGAGCACCAAGGTTAAAGCCAAAGGAATGCTCAGATCAAGAACAAAGATCAAGACCAATAGAACATTGAGCCAAAGTCAATAGAACACCAAGGTGGAGGCCAAAGGAACGCTCAAATCAAGAATGAAGATTAGGGCCAATAGAACACTGAGACATAAGTTAGTAGACCACTAAGCTCAAAGTTGAAGGAATGCTCAGATTAAGAACAAAGATTAGAACCAATAGAATGTTGAGACCAAAGTTAGTAGAGCACCAAGATCGAAGCCAAAGGAATGCTCAAATCAACAACAAAAATCAGGACCAACAAAGTACTGAGACCAAAGTCAAGAGACCACTAAGGTTGAAGCCAAATGAATGATCAAATCTAGAACAAAGATCTGGCCCAACGAAACACATAGATCAAAGTTAGTAGAGCATCAAGGTCGAAGTTGAAGGAACGCTTAGATAAAAAATAAAATAAAGAACAATTCTAGTGCCAAAGTGCCAAAATCTCCTAAATGCCAAAGTGCCAAAATCGCCTAAATGTTAAAGTGCCAATAGTCAAATGCCAGACTATCAGAGTGCCAAGTATAGACCATGAAGATCCAAGTACCAAAGAATCGAGTATGCTAAGAAAACCAATAGCCAAATACTAAAGTGCCAAGTGACTCAAGAGAATTAAGAATGCCAAGAACCAAAAGTCCCAAGTATGTTAAGAGAACAAAGAGCTAAGTTCCAAAGTGCCAAGTGTGCTAAAGGAGTCAAGAGAACAAAGAATGCCAAGTGCCAAAAGTGTCGAGTATGCCAGGGGAACTAAGAGCTAAGTACCAAAGTGCCCAAGTGTTCGAGTAAAAATAAATAAATAAAAAAAGTAGTAGTAGTAATAATAATAAAAGGCTCACCTCTTGAAAATATTTGTGGTAACAGGAAAAATAGTATTCTGTTAAGGCTCAGATTATGACAAATATAATTTATGTAAATATATGTATATAAAAAGTCATAATAATAATATTTAAAAAAAAAAAGTAAACCCAATTTGTACTACTAACAAAAAAAAAAAAGAAAAGATAAAGAAAGAAAGACAATAAATTTATTAAGTTTATTTTTTGAAGAGAAGTTAAAAATAAATTCGAAAAAGGAAAAGTTGCAATGAAGAAAAAGAAAATAAAAAAGAACAAGAAAATAAAAAAGAGAAAATGAAAGGAAAAAGAGTGAAAAAAGAAAGAATTATTTTTCATAACAAAAAAATTATTGAAATGTGGGTCTATTTATAAGTTCAATAAGTCTAATTCTTAATGTGATTTAGAATCGTATCAATATTTTTTTTAATAAAAAAACATGATTATCTTATTTTATCCTAAAACACTTTATTTGAGAATAAATCTCGAATTTCACATTTGAGAAAATTAAAATCTTTAAATCGTTCAAAATTTAGATTTTATCCCAATTTTGGCCGTACCACAAATTTTATTTCAAATTTCACCTCAAATTCAAAATCCAAGGCAAATTAACTTGCATATACGACCTTTTTTTTTCAAATTTAAATTGGAGCTATAATTCCAACTTTATCCCAAATTCTTTGAGGACTCCTATTTATCTCAAATTTAAAATTGGTCATATTCTAAATTTTTGTCCATTCTCAAGATAAATTAGAGTATGAATGAGATCTCACCCTAATCTCAAATTAAAATTTGGTTGTATTATAAATTTTATCCCAAATTCAAATTTAGATTTTTATCTTCAAATCAAATCAAATTGAGAATAAAACCTCAAACTTGTTTCAAATTAAGGTTTGACCATATTCCAAACATTAGCCCAAATTTAAATCAAACTAATGTACTAAATAATAGTTTGATTAATTTGATATGTAAAATTGAGACAAAAATTTGTTCGTATTTTGACTTCAACTTTATTTTTATCGAGATTCATCTACCCATATACATACATAAATTAGAAAAAATGAGCATTTATTGAACGAAAAGTTCTAGTTCATCATAAATTGTAGCGCCATTTACCTAATTAATGATGAAAATACAAATGATTGAATTTAGTAGGGGTATACGAATAACCTGAATAATCTGACAACCCGGACTACCCAACCCTTATTATATGTATTGGGTTGGGTTAGTTTAAAATGTAGGTTGAGTTGGGTTAAAAATTTTGGTCTTTTTCGGATTAGGTTGGATCTTAGGTTGGGGATTGAAAAATTTGGTTAAACCCAACCCAATTAGAATTAATGATATATATATTTATATTTATATATTTATATTATATATACTTTATTATTAATTGAAGAAAATGGGGTAAAAGAAAAGGTTGGTTGACACTTAGAGATGTCAATTTGACAATCCAATCCATATTTTAAGGCCGGTTAGGTTTGGTTGGGTTGAGAATACTATTAGGGTTATTCGGGTTGTTAACTCAATCAACCCAAAAATATGGGTTGGGTTGAAAATGTCCTTCAACCTATTTACACATCTAGAATTTGGGACTAATTAAAATTTAACATGTATCCCAAAATTGAAAGTTGGAGATATCAATTGATAAATCCTGATGAGGTCATGTGTTCTTATCATCACCGTTGGATCAAGTTAATTATTTTGGTCTAATTAAATATTATTTATTTGGGCTAAAGTTTGATTGAGCAAAAAAAAAAAAAATAGCACCAAATAGCACAAATTAGAAAATAAATATAATATATAGCACAAGGGAACAATATTTGCAAATATGACAAATTTTTACCAGTCATATGATATATTTTTAAAAAAATATCGATTTTGCCCTTTAGTTTTCTTTCTCTCACGCTATCAGTGATGACTTCTATGATATCAGCGAAAGCTTCTATTGATGAAATCATGCTTAATATGTCGATATGGTTTTCATGAATTTATCACTGATAACTTGAAGTTTGAATTTCTAAATGATATAAATGTTGATAGCATAACCTGAAATCAATAATTTATTTCAACAAAAATTGATTTCATTTATACTATCAGTGATAGAAGCTATCATATGGATAGTATGATATTAGTGAATTAAAGCTATTACTGATAGTATGCTAATCTGATCTCTTTTCTTTATCTATTTATGTTAAAAACAAACAACCACAATATCACTTAATAGTAGCCTTACCTTGATCATATCATTGACATGTAGTAGTCTATTAGGGATGTTGCTTATATCACATCATTTTGTTGTTATCATTGATAGATATTGTTAGTAATAGCAATGAAAGAATTTCATTGATATAGTATCTATAAAAACTATCAATTGATTGTCAAATTAAACCTCATCAATTCATAATTGATATGTTTACCAAGGAGATACACTACAAGAAAAACATCATACTATGACATTTATTTAGATCAGAAAATAGAGGGAAGGAAAAAAACTGTCACAGAATGGAAAAAACGCGTTTTTGGCGGAAAAAAGCGGAAATTTTCAGAAATTATTTTTCGCGATAGTTATTTGATGTCATAGAATGTAAATAAAAAAATAAAAAAATAAAAAAATAAAAAAATAATAATGATTTAATATATTCAATATATGAAAAAAAAACCATTTCTTTTTTACTTTGGCCGTCTCTCCACTCCACCCTCACTTCATTCGCACGTCCTTGTCTTCACTCCACCACTCCCGTCCGACTCCCAATCTCCGAATCCTTTGAAGGTCTTCGCCGGACGACAACCACGTCCGTCACCGCCAGTACCCCCTCGTGCCCGTGTCCTCACTCCAACGCCGCCAGTACCTTCTGTGCCCTATTCGGTTCAATCCGGCCGTAGCCATAATTATCTCCAGTTCGCTGCATTCTCTTGAACATTCAATTCACATCCGTGACCTCGTCTACCGATAAGTTGTCTTTTCCTTTTCTATTTATCTATCTCTGTAATCACAGGAACTTGTTCTCTGTAATCAATTTCCCTCAACTCCATGTCTGTAATGTGTGCATTTTTTTTTATTCTTTGGGCAAACAATATATGAGACTCAAGGTTGCTTCTAAAGTTTAGCATCGAAGACGTGTCAATCAAATATTTTTGGAATTTTAGATGCAAGTTATATGCTTATTTTTGGAATTTCAAATTCCATAAAGGTTTGCTCATGCCCTTAATTCCACAGGGAATTAGTAGTGATGTTTTGGTCTTGTTCCAGATGAGGGACTCTCTATCATTTAAAGGCATTGTAGGAGCTTGTTCTATCATTTTAGCCATAGTGATTTTTTTTTTTTGGTAACTTTACTGTGGAAGTCTCAGAACATGTCTAAAATGTCATTGTCAAGAATCTGCCAATTTTTTTATAAAATTGAAGTGGAAATCTGTCTATGCCTTCCTGCTTTATTATCCTCGAAGGAGAATATCACTTTTTTACTTCCTCTTCATCAAATGGCCGAGTACAAAGCAAGGAATGGTAAAATTTTTCAATTGGACACCACTCCGGATTTTCAATAAACAGGTTGTTTTTGTTTCTTCCATTGAATAAATTTTTCAAATGACTAATAAAAGTTTCAGCTATGGTTACATTTGTATTATGTGAAATACCATTTTCATCAGTGATCTTTGATATGGAATTTCTTCTTTTCTTTTCTATGCACACTTTGTGAAAAAATGTCGTGTTCAAATCCACATCCTTGAT
>JBBPDI010000004.1:10867627-10886026 GCA_037974545.1 Cucumis variabilis
TTACAATAATAACACTTTATTAATAACGATCAATGGATTATATTTACAATCTACGAGTTTTAAGACATAAATCCCAACAGTCATGTGGTGAGGGTATTCAATGGGTGCCTAGAGTTTCCATCACATAAACTAGGTAAGAGATAAGGGCCTCTACGAATGCCTAGATTTTTCCATCTCATGATAGCTATAGTGAGATATGATGCTACTGGCGCCTACAATTTCATCTTGCAGGTAATGTATTAAGGGACAGAGCTTCCATGTCTAGAGTTTTATCCCGTAGATATAAAGTGTTCAAGATAAAGCAAAGAAAGAAAGAAAAGAAAAAGTTAAAAGCTAAGTTTGAAAAAAGAATTGCTTTGTTAAGTTTATTTATATTTTGCTCAAAGTTTTCATTATCATGTTTTGTTTTAAAAGTTGTCACTCACGTGCCTTTATAGCTCATCCTTTCAATATTTAATTTTCTTATAGGTAGAGATCGTAGTTCTAGCGCCTATTAAAGTATCTACCTACTCTGCATGCATGATAATTTGTATTTAAACTAATAAAATACTTAATTGTCGTTATCTTTAATAGACTAGTATAAGAGTTTTTTTTTTTTTTAATTTTGAAAATAGTGTTGTCATCTTAGGACTCTGTACTTTATTTTGTCTATATAAGACTGTTGAACAGGTTGTCCATTGGTTGGGTAAACTAAGGATGTTTTGCAAAGTTTTAATTCATTGTTTTCAAGTATAGACATTTTTTTTTGCATTTTATGTCTAAGTTTAATCGAAAAGAGATAGATAAGAGTTAGAGGTTATTAAGCAGGGTTGAAAGGCATTGTTAAAAGAAAAACGATATCAATAAGCTTCATGCCACATCTCGGGTCTAGTGAGGAGGTGCTCCGAGATGGGTGTGTGACAATGCTGATCTGGAAAGTCTTCTCTCAAAGGAATTCCTTCTTATTCTTGCACAATCCAGTTAGATGGTTTCTCTACGAAGTTGTCGGCTCCCTTCCTATACTTGATTGTTAGGTTGAACTCTTTCAAGAGAAAAATCCACCATACGAGCCTCGATTTGGACTCTTCCTTGGTAACCAAAGACCTAGCTAATTGTTGCATGATCATTGAAGATAGATAGTGGGGAGTCAAGTACTAATCACTTCTAAATTTATCTAAAGCAAAAAAAAAATATTTTTAGTTATTAGTTGGCTTGAGTAGGATTCAAAGTTTTAGGATAGAAAATGGCATGTACTTTTTTGTCAATTCTTTGCCCAAGCACCTCTTCCAATGCTAGGTTGCTAGCATTGCACATGATCTCAAAAGGGAGATCCTATTTAGGTTGTTGAAGAATTGGGGCAGTAGTCAACTTCTCTTTAAGCAAATCAAAAGCTTTACAAAATTTGTTATGTACAATAAAAGGTACTTCCTTTTTAAAAAGAGTGGTTAGAAGCAAGGCTATTTTAGAAAAATCCTTAATGAAGCGCCTATAAGAACTCGCACTCTCTAAGAATGATCTAATGCCTCTAATACATGTAGGATATAGCAATTTCTAGATCACATCAATTTTAGCCTTACCTACCTCTATCCTCTTAGATGACACTAAGTGTCCTATAACAACGTCGTGCTTTTCCATGAAATTACGCTTTTCATGAGTCAAAACAAGCTTGGTCTCAATGCATCTCTTCATTATCAACCTCTAAACTACTCAAACATCCATCAAAACTACTTCCATAAACGATAAAGTCAACCATATAAAAACTTCTGTGCATTTTCAACAAAGTCAAAGAATATGCTCACATACACCTTTGAAAAGTCCTGGATGCATTACATAAACCAAAAGGCAAACATCTACAAACCATAATCGCAAGTGAATGTGGTTTTCTTTTGATCTTCTTAAATAATGGGGATATGGTAGAATTCCAAAACTCTTCAAGAAAGCAAAAAAATAATTCTTATGCTAATCTTTCAATCAATTGATCTAAAAATGGAGTGGAAAAATGGCCTCCTTTAGTTACCTCATTCAATTTGTAATAATCGATGCACATTTTGCACTTGTTTTGTACTTTAGTCGACACCATTTCACCCTTATTGTTCTCTATAATGGTTTTCTTGGGTACAACATGCATGTGATTGAGTTTGATCACCATCTAACCCTTGTTATTCTAGTCAGCATCATCTCATTCTTAGGTACAACATGGATTGGACTCATTCACGATCCAGATTGGGTAGATTATGTCGATATCAATGAGTTTGAGCAGTTTTTTCATGACAACTTCGTTCAAAGTTGGGTTGAGTCTTCTTTGTGCTTGGATGACATCCTTTGCTCCTTCCTCTAAAACAGTGCAGTGCATACAAAGTGAGAGACAAATTCTCTAAATGTGATGAAGTGCCTACCTATGACATTTTTGTTTTTCTTCAAAGTTTCAATCAAAGTCTCTTCTTGAATTGGAGTGATCTCTCTTGATATTATCATGAAAAGCGTATTCTTCTCTTCTAAGCTCAATCTCTTTTTTTTTTTAAGAAATGGTGAATGCAATGAAGAATGTTCCAAATGTGAATGTTGAATTGACAGTTGAGGAAAGAAACTTACTTTCTGTTGGATAAAAGAATGTGGTTGGTGCACAGAGAGCCTAATAGAGGATATTATAATCAATAGAGTAGAAAGAAGAAACTAAAGTTAACGTACTTCTGACATCCCTAAAGATGGAGGTAAGGGTGAAAATTCTTAAACTTAGCCAATACATAATGAAATGTTTCATTATATTGACTTTATCTGATTTCTATTCAATTTCATTGCCAAAGTTGTATGTGGTTGTTATGATTAAGCTACGTCTAGTGTTCTTCGCTTTTCGTTTAGGCTAACTAATAGTTACTGGATGTTATACTCTTGCACAACTGAAGTTCATTTTGCTTATTAACTAAATGAATTCTAAATGTTTGTTTGTACTTGATAACTATAAATTTCTAATCTCTATACGGCAAGGAAAAGCTCGCACATGATCAAAGAATTATACAACCAAAACTAGCTCACGCATATTTAGTACCTACCACGATAGCAACCCCATTCGATCTGACTATGATGGAATACTAAATACACAGGCCAAAATAGCTCACACGTGATCCATAACCACAAGAAAACATGTGACCAAACAGAGCTTAAGTATACTTAGCACCTACCATAGTAACAACCTCCATATCTGTTCCTATGTGCACATAGAGCCACCCACCATGGGTTAAGCTAGGCTCGAAGCCAAAACACAATTCACCATCCATGTCCTCACCTAGGCTCAGGTTCTCGAATATCCGATCATGACCTCTTTTAGCCTCAGAATCTTTTGACGACCATAGATGGCGCTACGGAAACACATTCACGTAGCCTTTAGGGAAATCACCAACTTTCTTTCATAAAAATCACATGTTTCATGCTTAAAAGCCAAACATGGTCAGAAAACTCATTTTCATAAAGTAGTTTTCAGTCCTTAGTAATCAAGACATACTTTTAGAATCATTTTTATAAAATTCAAACCATACACATTCTTAAAATTATCATGAGTAAACACATTGTTTAAACATAAATGAATGTTGTCATGAAAAGGTTAAGTTATAGTAGTTTCCAATCGATATTATAAAACAACATGTATAAATACAAAAAAAACTTGAAAGTGAGCCACTCACCATCAATGACTTGATCCCCCGGGATTATACGTTTTTTCCATTTCAATTTGGCCAGAAACATAGATTAAGGTCACTCAGTCATCTTCACTTAGCAAGACTGCACAACACTTCCTTATGAGCATTCAAGCTATTTTACATTTCTAGAGTCCTTACATTCTCGAATCTCCTTGGACTATACTAAAAGTCCACTTCGAAACCTTTAAACCTCAAATTCAGATCCTTAGTAAAATGGATGTCCAAACTTAAGTCAAACTCATTGGGTCTTTCATTTCAATACGCTCTTATACTCAATATCCCTACCTTGGAGATTTAGATCCATTAACAATCTAAATATCAATCTAACGATTCAAATACTTAAAAACTTATCCAAACTTATCTTAAACGATCCTAACTAGTCTTGTCTTTCTGTAATAACTTAAAATGTTGCACAAACTATGGCGCTTGTGAATTCTACACTTCACAAATAAAATCATAATTCATACTTTTTTGGAACTTACCCATCTTCAGTAGGCTAACTTCAACCACTCACAACATCTTCAATACTTAATAACAACTAATTTACTTTATATCAAACTCTTCATTTTGAAACCCTCTACAACTTACTTGAAGAAATGAAAGTGAGATTCCCACTGGATTTGTCTATAATTACTCTAAAAAATAGATACTCTAAAATCGCATTCTCTACAACCTCCTACATTCCTTCTAAATTTAAACATATTTCATCTCAGAATTAGCCAACCATATCCATTAGAGCTTTTAGTTCCATCTGTAAACTCTAGGATAATAAAAACCCAGAGGCTTGTTGGAATTGCGTGAAAAGTCTGTGACCTATTTTCTACTTCAAAAATAATTCACTTAGCCTCAGAATTTTTTCAAGCTTTATTCATAAAACTTGTTAGAAATTCAGTTAACTTTCAAACAAATCCAATCTTGCATTTTAATTCTTCTTGCATAGCTCAAACCAAAATAAAAACCAGACATTTCAACATGAAACTTTCAAATAGATTGCAACTAAACAAAATATTGAATACTTAAATAGAACAAAACTTCCAACGATTAGTATAAATTATTAAAGCAATGATCTTTAACCAAAAAGGCTCTAAACCTTATTAGTTGGTGTTCAAAAATGACTAAGGTAATCTAATTTGAGGCTACTGATAGTATGTATAAATACTCGTTATTATAGCTCATTGTATTAGAATAATGAGGTCAAAATGGAAAAGAAGACGATTTGAACGTGTTACTTCTGTTGTAAACGCATAAGTACTTGGAAATATACTTTACATAAATGTTATACCTGTTTCACACGATTTTATCGTCTAAACGCAGGTTATTGAATAAAGAAAGAAACTAGTGAACCACAGGAAGTATTTCGCACAAGGACTACAATCAGGAACTCATCTAGCGATTAAAGTCTCTAGGTGAGAAACTAAGTTATAACGCGAAGAACGGTCACTAGAAGACAAGAACGGTAGTTGGATGCGACAGACACTTTTTGGGCAGACGACACTGACAAGTTTAGAAGATAGAAGTTTTCCTTCCAAATTTTGCCTATATAGAGTCATCTCTATCAATATACAAAGGGTTCCGAATAGGCACAAGTCCTAAAGAGTGGCGGAAGAAATAGTCTTTCTGCCATCTATAAATGCTTTTTTTTCTTCTCTGATTAGTTGTAAAAGCGAAAGCTTGACCGTTGAGAGAGGAAGAATCTTACTTCCACTTCCCTCTAACTTATAATACTTTTCCACTCTGTTCTCTTTCCATTTTTACACTTATTTGTAATATAAATTGTTCATATTGTACAATGGTACATTCCTTACATATATTACTTCTTTATACCTTTTTAATCCATCATTTCTTTACTTTTCATTTGTCAAAGTGTTATTATTAGTTTAATTGTGTGATATTTTTTATAAGAAGTACAACTTATAATCCTTATCTCATTAGTTGAGTTATATTCATCACTTGGCCAGTGTCAATCGTCAACTATCCGAGAAGGTAAGTAGAAGGATAAGGCTAATGCGTGCAAGAAGTTTGACAACAAACTTTATCTTAGCGAGATAACTTCTAACATTTGTATCCCAAAAGGCGAACAAGTTTGAGGTGCTGAGAGGTTGTTGTTCTTAATCGTAAAGTTCTATAAGTTTTTCTAAGTGAATACTCCTAGATTTATTTTGCCTAATCAGACTTAGTCATGTAGATCCCGAAAGGAGACTATGTGTGTCGTTCAATTACTCTAAGAGGAGCATGCCTTAATCATAAGTTGATTGAGTAAGTTAAATCATATCAAGCTCTCGTATTGCTTAATCGCCTAATGGCCCGTAGACCTTCTTTCACTCTTTCTTGCATACAAGTTATTTCGCATACAATTCCATTTCGCATCCATTTACTTCACTTTACAGATTCTCTAGGCGTACATAAGTAGTTTTAATCCTAGCTCTTATGCTTTTATACCTTTGTAATTAAATCTCATAATACCCAAACAAATGAGTAGTTCGCTAGAACTAATGTCTATCAACAATTCTGTGTGTTCAACTCTGGATCACCCAAGTAAACATACTGTTTGACTTGCACGTGGGCAATCAGTAGAAAAAATTGTACTCAACAAGGACTTAAGTATTATGCAATGAAGAGGTACATAGTGAGCATCTCGCATACTATGATCATGACCCATACTCATCGCTTAGAATCAAAGCATGCTATATAGAGAGTTATGGTGAGTGCATTACGCACAATGACCTGACTTAGTGATGTATTGCATTTGTATTACACACACACGAAATTAGTAAGTCCAAACCAATAGATCAAGTTTTTGGTGTTGTTGTCGGGAATTGATTTATAGATGTTAGAGTAGAGTATTGCCTTAAGTTTGAGCAAAGCATTTAATTTTTTGTGATTCATGGGATTAGTCGAAAATCATGCGAAGAGGTTTAAGGTACAAGAGTAATTTGTGATTTCTTGAACCAATCCCAAAATTAATGTATCTTTCGGAATAGAAGTGTCCTCGCGCATAGCTAATGAAAAAGCACACTTTCATATAGCTAAGCGACAAGGATTGAAAAAGATGATTTGAACATTGTGATAAATGATTGAGAGTAGAGACTTATTGCGATGAATAATCAGGACGCTGAGAGTTATGACGCAAATGATCAATGAACTTCAGGAATGGTGCGATCAGAAAGCTTTTTGGAGCAGAAGCGATGATACCATAGTTCCTTCTCGACTAAGAACTTGAGTGTATGGATGCATTTGTAATGTATAATTCTTTCAATATTTCTTATCGCATCCTTATACCAGTGTACATATATACTTAAACTCTTATACCTCTGTGAGTAACTCTTTTATAGTTTTGTAAATCAGTTTTATATTCAAGTGTATATCCTTTAGTCTCACCTTAGGGAGTGAGAGTTTCTAAAAAATTATAGTAGGTAGGGAATATTAAGGTTTTGAGCGATGAAGCCATCATGCAGGAAGTTTTTGTCAAAACGCAGTGGGCGTTGTGGTTTTCTCACAAGATGTCGAGCAAAAGGGATGCATTTTAATTAGGATTTTGGAGAAGTTGACACGTTTCATTTCTTTTAAAATTCAATATTTTTAATAGTCATGATTTCAAGTCGCCCTCGATAGCTGAAACTTCATGTATTAAAATGCATGATGTTAACCTTGTTGTAACCATTCCTTAACCCAGTTAACACTATATTTAAAAACCCTTCAAAAACCCTAATTACAATCTTTTTGTCGCTCGAGTTTTCAATCTTTCATTCTCTCTCAAGCATTCTAATCGTCTTCTCCGACAAGCAACTAAGAATCTTATCCTCTCTCTTTATGTTCTAGTTCATTCACCATTTTATAGTCAAAACAATTGCTAGAGAGAAAGTAGTTGAGTGTTCTGAGAAGATGGAACTAGAAGTAGTAGGCTCCAACGATTCTGTGTCGGAGCAAGCTCAACCCAGTTCTAAGCAAACCCTACCCATTTCAAGTGAAAATTTTGAAATAGAGGGTTTTAACCCCTTTAATTTTCAGAATAGGGAGATACCAATGACGGTTGAGAATTTAGAAATTATGTTAGGTTTGTTTCTGGAAGAAGTGAAGAAAATGGAGAAATTGAGAGAATTGGCTGTGGCGAAAGAAAAAAGTAGCGAAGAAGGAAAAGGAAAAGAAAAAGTAGACAAAGAAGAAGAACGAGCAAGTTCTACAGAGGAAGAAGGCGAGAAAGAACCTTCCTTCCCTATCGCAAAAACTGAGTTTAGGAGATTGGCGGTAGAAGCTCAGAAAAAGAAGAAAATTGTGAAGTCTGAGCTTTAGAAAATTAAAGAGCAAGCAAAGGGCGTTAAGGCCTTGATACAACAGAATCAAGAAAGAAAGTTAAGGGAGCGGGAAAAGCTCCTCAATGCATCAAAAAAGTTAGCTCTCTATACAGAGAAGAGCAAGAGTAAAGAGAAATCCCTTGAAGAATTTTGGGAGCTAGGAGTTTGAAAAAGAAATGGATGAGATGAATCCACTGGAAGATAATGTGGGTGAAGAGCGATCAAAGAAAATAAAGGCGTCAAGAGGTCAAGGCGCCAAAAGGAAAGCAAAGAAAGCAAAGACTCAGTGAGAAGAGGTGAGCCTAGAGGTATAAAGCAAAGATGTTCTTTCCAGAGGACATAAGAAAATAGTTCATAATAGAGAAATGATTGTTCCCATTTGAGGGTTAACTAGCACCTTCCATCGCATCACCCATCAAAGTGTTAGGCTGGCAAGAATTTTTCAAAGGGGTGATGCGATAAGACCTGGTGTGGTTAACTTATTTTACAACAGCGAGTTCACACTGGAAAATATTACGCCATTGTAAAAGGGAAGAAGGTGAACTATAGGCCAGAAGCTATTAATGCACTGTATAAACTGAATCAAACCACGATGGAAAATCCTATTTTTAGAAATCCAACAGACCACGACATGCAAGACACATTGGACAAGGTTGCTTGGCTTGGGGTAAAATGGAACGTGACAATCAATGGGAAGTACCAACTCTTCCTACATAACTTTAAGACAATTGCGGGGGTTTGACTAATGTTTATAAAGAAGAAACTCATTCCCACACGACACGATAGCCCGATTTACTTGGAAAGGATAATGCTGGAAGAGATCATCTATAAACACATAGAAGTCTGGTTCCAACATCCGCGGGGAACCAAACCCTTACCGCATCTAATGGAAAGGCTTTGTCTGAAAGCATGCCCCGAGCTTGAACAGTCGCCACAAGTAGCATGCTTTAAAGAGGGAATGTGTAAGGCAACAAACCTCTGTAGCATTTTTGCACTCCACAAGAATAAAGCCACAGCCAAAAAGTTGAAAACGTAAGATGAAGCAAGAGCAAAGACTGGACGCAGAGTGGAGGCAATAATAGATACAAATGAAGATAGAGAAAAAGAAAAAAAAAAGAGAAGAAGAGGAAAGTGAAGTTAGAGACATTCCTCTAAAAAGAAAGAGGAAAAACGAGGAAGAGGCCTCAAGCTCAAAGAAAAAATAATCTTGAAGGCAAGGACTCTGCTGACCCTTTGCCTCACAGTTGCGTCATCCCCACTAACACCACACCCATCAGCTCACCTGTCAAATCTAAAACGTCAACAACAAAGGCCATAATCATTCGTACACTTTCCTCATCTCTATCCAAATCCAAAACGCCCAAGTTTCCATCACAGACCAATAAAATCAACCCCTCACAATCCAAATCGCCACCCCCTCCCATAATCCAATCTAAATTATCCTCTCCAAGATGAGAACCGAATAACTCTCTTGCCTTGGTGAATTTTGACCCAACCAATCAACGACCTAGCAAAGAGAGTTCAAGTTAGGAAGAATTTCAGGACTCTCTGTCGGACCCCACTGCACTTCTCAGTGATGAGTTTAAAGAGTCAGAAGAGAAGGTAGACAACCCAAATCAATCCCCTAAAAGAAAAGAGTCCACAGAGGAGATTATTAATGACCTACTCCAAAGGGAAACAGAAGTAGACCCTGAGATAGATGGTGAGATGAATATCCCCTCACCGCCAAAAGAAATTAGTGAGCCTTTGCAAAAGGCAAGGAAAGGGCGGCAGATGAAGATGAAGAAGAAGTTTATGCGAATTACACCTTCAAATTATCGATGAACACATTTGCCAACCCATGAAGAGTGGACTTGAAGAGGTAACCCAAAGCCAGAGCAACCTACACAAAATGCATCTGTGAAGTCAAAAACAATTATGCGATTTAGAACTCAAAGTTGACAACGTAAATGCCCATCATTTGGCTGAAATTGAATGACTCAAGGCTACAGTGCAAGAGCTCAAAACACAAAACACAGAGCTCAAAGCACAAAATCAAGTACTCATGGGGATGATAGAATAGTCGACCAAATGCAATGGCGTGCAGTTTAGGGCAACATTAAGATATCGTCACGTGGAGATCTGTAGCATCATCCCAGTGCTCGAAATTCCTCAAGAGGTGGAAACACCCTTATCGCAAAACAATGTTGCAGTACGCGACGAAGCTGAATCCTCTCAATCGTCTTTTGGGTCTTTCATTTTGAAATTTTATTTTATTATTTCTTATCTTGTGTAATTTATATTTGTTTGTACTTATGACTCTTGCAATGGAAATTACAACTTTTGATCCCATTTTTGCGCATTTAATCTTTCTTGTCGCAAACTTAGCTTCTCGCTTTTTAGTATTCTAATTTTTCTTCTCGTTTCAATAACAATTCAATAAAATAAATCATGCGAAATAAAGTTTCATTTGTTATTTAGGTGTTTAACTTGTTAAGAAACCTTACTTAGAAAAGATCTCTAGAGTTTAGTAGGCGAGCAAACTTTACCTCAAACCTCTTTTGTAAATTTTTTCTACGAATAATCTTATCATTCACTTTTAGCAATGAGGACATTGCTAACCTCTAAATTTTGAGATGTGGGAGGTCTGAGTGAAAGCTTTTGAAATTTTTTTGGAAATACTCTTAGTGCGATAAAAAACAAGACGTTTTAACAAAAGTTGAAATAAAACAAAAAATGTGAAGATTTTAAATTTTTTGTATTCTGTTTCCCATATTTATAACAACTCTTATGTTGCCTTCTCTTGCAAAAATAAAGCAACAAAGCTTCAAAAGTAAAAGTTAGGGTGAGTAATAAAAGATGACAAGCATTACAGATGAGGAGAGAAACAGACTCATAGAGTACCTATGATTTTCCACTCAACGACTCCAAATCCAATGTAAATATAATAAAAAGTATTCTTTCGCCAAATAAAAGGATTTGGAACTTTTTGAAAATTTTAGCCATTTCTAAAATTGAAAATAAGATTTACTGTGGAGAATGAACAAGGATATTTTGAGTATTAACTTTGTCGCATGTTGAACTTAGAAATACTTTTCATAGCAAGAAGTACACGATGAGAGTAAATCTTGAATAACGAATAAAACTTGCTTGTGTTTTGAGAAGTGTTGAAACGTAAAAGGGGAAGGTAAGTCTTTAAGGAGGAATTATTCTTCAGGACAAGCATAATATGGGACAGTGCTTGAGGACAAGCATTATTCTAAATTTGGGGGTGTGATAGCATGTATAAATATTTATTGTTATAACCCATTGTGTTATAATAATGAGGACAAACGCACAAGAAGACGATCAGAATACGTAACTTGCATTGTAAACGCATAAGTACTTGGAAATAGTGACGGATCCAGAAATTTTATTGACAGGGGGATTCGAATTGATATTTAGAGAAAAATAAAAATCTGAAAAAAAAAACTACACAGGTAAGACTTAAATTTTGATTGGAAGGGGGACCGACAAGCAAAGTTACCATTAAGCTACCTACAAATATTAAAGATTAATTAGTTTTCTTTATATATATTATATAAAGATAATAAATTTGAGGAGGGGCTCGAGCCCTCCGGGCCTATATTAAATTCACCGGTACTTGAAAATATACTTTACATAAGTGTTATGCCTGTTTCACGCAATTTTAATGTTTAAATGTAGGTTATTGAACAAAGAAAGAAATTAGTGAACCACAGGAAGTATTTCGCGCAAGGACTACAATCAAGAACTCATCTGGCGATTAAAGACTCCAGGCAAGGAACAAAGTTATCACGCGAAGAAGGATCACTAGAAGATAAGAATGATAGTTGAAGATGATGTGACGTGCGACAGACACTTTTTAGACAGAAGGCGCTGAAAGGTTTAGTAGATAGAAGTTTTCCTTCCAAATGTTGCTTGTATAAAGTCATCTCCATCAACTTACAAAGGCTGTCTAAATTGGCGTAAGTCCTAAAGAGTGACGGAAATAAATAGTCTTTCCGCCGTCTGTAAATATTTCTTCTTCTTCTCTGATTAGTTGTAAAAGCGAAAGCTTGACCGTTGAAAGAGGAAGAATTCATACTTCCATTTTTCCCTAGCTTATAATACTGTTTCATTCTCTTCTCTTCGCATGTTTGCACTTATTTGTAATATAAGTTGTTCATATTGTACAGTGGTACATTCTTTACATATATTACATCTTTATACCTTTTCAATCCATCATTTCTTTACTTTTCATTTGTGATAGTGTTATTAATAGTTTAAGTCTATGATATTTTTTTATAAAAAGTACAACTTATAATCCTTATCACATTAGTTGATTTATATTCATCGCTTGGTCAGTGTCAATCACCAACTACCCGAGAGGACAAGCAGCAAGGATAAGGCTAATACGCACAAGGGGAGTTTCGTAACAAACTCTACCTTAGCGAGATAACTTCCAACATTTGTATCGCAAAAGGCGAACAACTGTTGACATTAAGCATCGAGACATCGTTGTTCTTAATTGTGAAGCTCTATAAGTTTATATGAGTGAATCCTCCTAGATCTATTTTGTCTAATCAGACTTAGTCATATAGATCCCAAAAGGAAACTATGTGTGTCGTTCAATGACTCTAAGAGGAACACGCATTAATCATAATTTGATTGAGTAAGTTAAATTGCATCAAGCTCTAGCATTGCTTAATCGCCTAATATCGCGTAGACATTCCTTCACTCTTTCTTGCATACAAGTTAGTTTGCATACAATTCCATTTCACATCTATTTACTCCACTTTACAGATTCTCTAGGCGTACATAAGTAGTTTTAATCCTAGCTCTAATTCTTTTATATCTTTGTAATTAAATCTCATAATGCTCACACTAACGAATAATTCTATCAATAATTTTGTGTGTTCGACCCTAGATCACTCAGGTAAACCTACTGTTTGGATTGCACATGGACAATCAGTAGGAAAACTTGTACTCAACAAGTATTTAAGTATTATGCGATAAAGAGATACATAGTGAGCATCTCACATGCTATGATCATGACTCATGACTCATCGTTTAGAATCAAAGCATGCTATACAGAGAGTTACGGTGTGCACATTATATGCGATGACCTGACTTAGTGATGTGTTGCACTTGCGTTACACACACACAAAATTAGTAAGTCCAAACCAATAAACCAACCACCTAAATCCATTTTATGTTTCGAATCTTATAGAAGTACTACCCAAGCGAACTACAAAGTTAAAGGAAAGTCCATTTTCAACCTTTATCATTCAACTTGAGCTAAATAGCATGGATAACTTAATTTCAACACTTAAAGTTAATGGACATTCAATAACTCTAGGAAGACTCAACAAAAATACTTCAAAACCTACCAAAGACTTAGCAAAGCACCTTTAACTTTAAAAGACAGCATGCTAACTACCATCATAATTTGAGATCAAGCATCCAACATCATGGGTTACTTAATGTTATCACTAAAATTAAATGGATAGCCAAGACCCGCTCCATAAAGCTTAGTATCTTATCCAAGTTGTATGAAAATGTCCAATTCTAAGCTTCCTAAAGGTTGGACAACAACTAAAAAACGTCAAAGAATCCAAATCTGACCATGAAACATGATGAGTATTAATGAATTTGGGTCAAAAGCTTATGGTTGTTCAATATTTCTACAAATTCCATAAATTCCCACAAAAACTTACCCACAAAACTCCAATGGTGTCGATCGAGTTACAATGACAACCGAGTAACACAAAAGAGAGATGTGACGTTGAGGTTTCAATCCTTAAAGGCCAAAACTGAGCAACAATGAAGAAACGCGTCGCAGCGTAACTTAGCTGAAAACTAAGTGACGTGCGGCTTGGTTCACAAACGACCTAGAAGGGGACGACACGTAGAACTTTCAAATTTGTGCCTGGAGACGTGTTGACTTTGTCTGACGTAGAAGTGGTTGGTTGGTGGTGGTGCGGCGTCCACGGTGGCCGGTTGAAGAACAAGCATGGAAGTTTCGTTAGAGGAGGAAAAAATATATGGGTTTTTCACGTGGAGAAGAAGAAATTTATTTTCTTTCTCTTTTTTTTTTTAAATCATAAAAAAGAAAGAAGAAGAAGAAGAAGATAATTATGATAATACTAGTGGGGAAAATGACTTCCGTTGTTGAATGTTTTAAGTTTCAAGTCAAGTGTCAGTTGGAGT
Organism: Cucumis variabilis; assembly: GCA_037974545.1. Taxonomy (NCBI): domain Eukaryota; kingdom Viridiplantae; phylum Streptophyta; class Magnoliopsida; order Cucurbitales; family Cucurbitaceae; genus Cucumis; species Cucumis variabilis. The sequence goes on from JBBPDI010000004.1 coordinate 10,881,780, forward strand.
TGTTCTGGAGGCTAATGACTTTGACTGATATCACGTCGCATCTCGAGCCGAGCAAGCAGGTGCTCGGGGAGGGGTGTGACAAAAACAATTTGTTTTTGCTATCTTAATCATGATTTTAAGATATCGATGAAACATTATTTTCAATATGAAATATAATTTAACTTTATTTGTGATTTTTTTCTACTTTCTTTTATGTTTATTTTGAATTAAATTTGATTTCAAATTTTTTTATTTTTACATTGATTTCGTTTTAATTTTACTTTGTATTAGTTTTGTATATCAGTGTTGAGATGTACTTACATTATATGTATTAGTTGGTTGATATACCTACTACATGATTTTTTATATTTTCCAAATTTAATGCAGTTTATTGTAGTTTATTGATTAAATAAGTATATGAAAAATATAACTCAGTGTATCATTTCAAAGTATATCAACAATATATTATTAAAGTATATAAGCATATTAGTAAAGTGATTCATTATCAAGTATATTAATCAAGTTTACAAGTATATATTAATAGTGTATCAAGTGAATAAGTAGGACTTCAAGTATATCAAGTGTATTTAATCAATCGAGTGTATCAGTGAAGAATACTAAATGTATTTGCAACGCATCAGGTGTATCAAACATATCACGTGTATCAAGCGTATCAAATTTGTTGAGTGTACTAATGAAGCATAACAAATTTATTAGTAGGGCATCAAGTGCATTAAACTTATTAGTGAAACATTTAAGTGTATCAAGGCCGAAAGGGTATCAAGTATATTAAGAAAAATCAAGTAACAAGGAGTATCAGGTGTATCAAAGGGTATCAAATGTATCAAAGATTATCATGGTTCTCAAGTGTTTCAAGGTCCAAAGGTTATCAAGAAGTATCAAATGTATATCAAGTGTATTAAGGAGTATCAAGGAGTATTAGGTGTATAAAGAAGTATCAAATGTATTAAAGGATATTAGGTGTATCAAGAAGTATCAAATGTATTAAGGGATATTAGGTGTATCAAATGTGTATTAATATTGAGGGCATTTGTGACATTTTACATCTTGTATATGTGCACTGAGCTTTGTTTCTGTCATTTTTGCAAATAATAAATGTGTATGCTATGAACTTAATTATTATAATTTGTTTTATCCTTTTTGCAAGTGCCCCTAAATAAAAACATACCTATATTTTATGTTGTTTACATTTCAAATTAATCGGTTAACATAAGAAAAGAGCTTTAACTTTGTTTAGTTTTAAATTTTATTCAAATTAGTTAACATATATATGGATATGGATGAAAAAATAATGTAGTTTTACATTTTCTTATAAAACATGGTTAATTTTCATAAATATAATAAAGCGGAAAAATATTTACGATCCATAAAACAATTTAAGAAAAGTCCATTAAGGCTGATTATTTTTTTAGAATTTCATATTTGCCCTTACTGGTTTATAACGGTTTTTCAATTTCGATTCTTCCTCTTCTTTCTGATTTTTTCTACATCATTCTCTATTTTCTCTTCTTTATGGTCTTCGACAGTATTCTTTCTTTTCATCGTCTTTCTTCTCCTCTTCTTCAATTTTTTCTTCTCCTCATCGTCTTTTTCTCTTTTTCTACAATTTTTTTTTATCAAATTGTTATTTGGTTGTTTAGATCGTGTGACAAATATAAAATATCATGAAAAAAATTGTTGAAATTTTGGCATTGCCAAATTTAAACACCAAAGAATTTTTTTAAAAAATCGTTTAGATTTGGCTTTCCAAATTTAAATGATCAAATCTAAACAATTGTGTACAAAAATAGTCAAATTTAAACGATCATCTACCAAAGAATCTTTATAAAAAATTAGATTTGGCTGCTCAAATCTAAATGATCGTGTACCATATATAAACAATATTTTTCCAAAAAATCTTTTAAAAAATCATTGAGATTTGACAACCCAAATTTAAACGATCGTGTACAAAAAAATATTAAAAAATCGTTTGATTTAGATTTGATTGTTTTCCAAATACTAAACGATGATTTTTCAAATATATTATTCACGCCATATGTAAATTAATCAGAGATATTTTTGGAATTTTCTATTGTGGGCCTGTGAGTTTTTTTCATTTTCGAAATTATTTTAAAAGACCCCTAAAAACATTTAAATTACATTTGTAAGGTTCCATATAAAATTATTGAATTCATGTTCCAAAATATTACATTTGTAGTACTTTTGGATTTTGAGTCTACTATCCATTTGTTAATATTTTACAATTTTATCCACATGCGGTAGCTAACACTAAATTTCATTTATTTAATTCAAAATAATTATAAGGGAAATTTTAATAATGAATTTTAATACCAATACAAAAATAATTAATTATATTTTTGTTAAACCAAAGAAAAAGAATATTTTAGAATTAAAAACTCATAAGTATGCCTCCAATGTGTAGAGAAGTATAGAATATTTTGTTTCATAGATTTTTGTAAAAAAAGAATTACAGATTTTCTTTAAAAATAATAATCCTAATAAAATACGGACTTGAATAAAGGAGCCACGAGAAAACTTTCTTTTATGAATGTTCTAAGTCTTTAAATAACAAATATGGGGATGTAGGAGTGGTTATCGGGAATGACTAGAAATCATGGTGGTTCTGCCCACAAGGGTTTGAATACTATTGAGTGTCACAATCGCAACTTTCAAACTCGGGACAAGCGATTGTGCGGCACTTGTTCGATCCAATCAATAAGTCAGCCGATCGAAATCCAAAATCACCGGATAAACTCAGCGTATGATTCAACCTCCCCTCGCGTTTTTTAGAAAATGTTTTAGAAAACGTGAGAGAAGAATAAATTCATTGAAATCATTGTTAAAACAAGCATTGCAAACTATCAATTGCAATAAGTAAGCATAGATTGCAAAGATTGCGACAAGGCTTGGGCAGGGATTCAACTACTATGTCTCCCCTATAGTACATTTTGAACATTTTCATTTCTGCCAGGCTTGCATATGAAAATATCGAAACGTCACTTCCGAGCACATCGACTTAAAATTAAAAGCAACTAACTAAACTATGTACAAGATGTAAAGACAAGATAAATTGTGAGTATTTGGAACATACGGCTATAGGTAAACACACCCTGGACAAGTATGTCTGTTACATTCTCCCCCACTCAAACAGTTGACGTCCATGTCGACTGGTGAAGCTTGAACTCTTCGATCTTCTGAGTCTAGGCTTCTAGGTCTTCAACACGTTCCCAACTGGTTTCTTCCACAGGAAGGTTCTTCCACTTTATCAAGTACTCGTGGATCCTTCTTGTGGGTCTTCGGCCCTTCTTCACTCACTCGGCTAGGATTTCTTCAACTTCTTTAATCTCTTTCTGACTGAGGTTGATGGTTGGTCGAACTATGACATTAATTTGCATGTCATCTGGATCTTAATGGTAGGACTTCAAATTGCTCACATGAACTACTGGGTGAATTTTCATCCATGTGGGCAATGTCACTCTGTAAGATTTCTTCCCTACCTTCTTCTACACTTCTACTAGTCCCTCATATTTCCTCACGAGGCATTGGTCCTTGTGTCCTTAGAACTAAATTTGTCCCAATCGCAACTTAATGAGGACCTGATCTCTAGCTCAAAACTCTAAGGGGCGACGCTTCTTATCCGCCCACTTCTTCATTCGCTTCCACTCTCTAGTGAAGTTGTGATCTTGAGGATTCTTCCCCGCATAGTGGTGATCAACAAGGTGCGGCAGTACCGGTTGTCTACCAGAAACAATCTCAAATGGGCTTTTCCCAGTTGACGAGCTCGTTTGAGCATTAAAACAGGACTGAGCTACATCTAGAAACTGAGCCCAATTCCTTTATCTTGCAGTAACAAAATGGCGTAAATACTCTTCAAGCATACAATTGAACCGCTCGATTTGACTGTCTGTCTGAGGATGCTAACTTGAGGATACATTCAGACTTGTCCTCAAGAAAGTGAATAACTCTGTCCAGAAGGTGTCAATGAACCGACCATCTCGATCACTCACAATGCTTGTCGGTACACCCCATAATTTGCAATGTGTTTAAAGAACAACTGAGTTATCGATTCAACCGAACACTGCTTGGTTGTGGGAACAAAGGTGGCATATTTCAAGAACCGATCTATGATGACTAAGATGGTCTCGTAGTCGCCTACTTTAGGGAGATGGGTTATGAAGTTTATAGAAACCCTCTCCCACGGTCTAGATGGAACTGGAAGAGGTTTGAGAAGTCCGACAACTTTCGCT
>JBBPDI010000004.1:10886126-10897689 GCA_037974545.1 Cucumis variabilis
AGGCAATTTAAACATTTAATACAAAGAAAATATCCAAACTAAAACTTTTATTAACCTTAAATAAGGCGTTCTACAACACTTAATACAAATTACAAAAGTACAACTCTTAAGCTTAGAAAGTAAAATATCTCGCAACTCTTCTCACCTAGTCCTTCATCTCGTGAAACACCTTATTCGCATTAAACACAACTTCAAAAATCTTGTCGCATAACCTTTCTCGAGGTATATCCAACCTCTTCTCCTGAAGACCACCCAAAACGCCTTTCTCAAGTCAAATTTTACTTTTTATCTCTATAGATCTTAACTACGGGTCTTACAACTCTTCCCTTCTTACGAAATTTCATCCTCAAAATTTAGACAACAAGAAATAACTTCAAATTTTGCAAAAATACTAACTTCATTATTCAACTTTTGTAGTTATAGCTTTATAAAAATATAAACACAAAGCTATAACTTTATCTTTACATTGACTTTCTTTTCCTAACTCCCTATGAATTCTACATTTATTACTTGCTTTCCTTTATCAAAAGTAGAGCCTCTTCGTATAGGTTGTTGCACTGTGTGAGATGCCACTTGTGTTTGAATCGATTCTTTTTCGCCTTGTCCATACTTGGACATTCATTTCTGTAATGTCCTTTCTCACCACATTGGTAGCAAGTAATACTTTTCCTCCTTTCCCATGTGACTTTTACCACAATCATTACACTTAGTCATTTGATCGATGCTCCAATGCGATCCTTGACTAGTAGTAGTTTTGGTCTTCTTACTTCTTACACATCTTTTTTCTTTTTCTTTGCCTAATTTAGAAATTGGTCTTTTTACACCTAAGCTCTTCTTTATTCGTAGACCTACATCCACTAGTTGCATGTAGTCACTCCTTACTGTAATAGGCACAACAGGAGTTCTGATTTCTCCTCTTAATCCATTCACAAATTGCCTGCACCTTTTAGTTTTTGAGGCGACTAATACCATTGCATACTTAGCTAACTTTGTGAACTTTTCCTCGTATTCCATGACAAACAGTTCTCCTTGTTTTAGGTGGAGAAATTAATCTCTTTTCTCATCTTTATAAGTTTAAGAAAAGTACTTGCCATTGAAAATTTCCTAGAGGACTTCCCAATCTATTCTTCCCCTTCTATTCTCTTCTAGAGTCCACCAATCTTCAGCCTCTTCTTGTAATAAAAACACAACCAAATTTACTTTTCTCTTTTCCAGACATTGCATAACACCAAAACACTTCTTTAGTGTCCTTAACCACTAGCTTCCTTTGGCTCTGTAGTTCCACTAAATTCTATAGCTCCTAATGCCTTCAATCTCTCTATTCCAAATTTCTTCTTCGGTTGTTGTGCCATAACATCTATCAATCTTTAAGAACTCTATCATATATCGCTTCTTCTTGCTCTCTTCTCACATCAAGATTAACTAAATGTGCTTCTGAGTCCATTGTGGGTAGTTGTTCTTGAGCTTGCTCTACATGGTGGCATATCTACTTATTCTTCCCTACAAAATAACTTAAATACTTAGATCCAAGTATATACTCTAAACCACCAGGTTTCTCAAAATCATGCTCTTATACCAAGTTGTCACACATCGCCCCAAACACAACCTTGGTTGCCATGCAAAACACAACAAGACTTGAGTATCTTGATGCATTTAAACACCAAAACACTCAACCTTGAGGTCTCTAAGCTTTGCTTAATCACCTAGTAACTTTCCTTGTCTTAACTTATAACTTAATAAGAACGTTTAGGCGATTTAAATATTTAACACAAAGAAAATATCCAAACTAAAATTTTTATTAACTTTAAATAAGGCGCTCTAAAACACTTTATACAAATTACAAAAGTACAACTCTTAACATTAGAAAGTAAAACGCATGGCAGCTCTTCTCGCCTAATCCTTCGTCTCGTGAAACACCTTATTCGCATAAAACACAACTTTAAAAATCTTGTCACATAACATTTCTCGCAGTATATCCAATCTCTTCTCGCATAAACCACCTAAAATGCCTATTTCAGGACACTTAGTCAAATTTTACTTCTTATCTTAACTAGGGATCTTAATTACAGATCTTAACTAGGGTCTTACATTAGGGTTTCTAAATCTTTCATCTCAAAGTGTTTTCCCAGATAATTTTGTAAATTAGATATGACTTGAGGGTCATCATCCATAATAATCATGTCATCAATATATAAAAATAAGAAAATAATACCATGAGATGTCTTGTGAGTAAATAAGGCGTAATCGTGAGAGCTGGAAGTAAACCCAAGTTGAGTAATAGTGTAACTAAACATTGCAAACCAAGCTCGTGGAGCTTGTCTAAGACCATAGAGTGCACGACGAAGGAGATACACTTTCTAAGGGGGCAAGGCAGTACAAAGAGGCAGTTTCATATAGATTTCTTCAAATAGGGTGCCATTGAGAAATGCATTTTTGATATCCATTTGAAGGAGGTCCACTGTTTTGCAGCTATGATGGCTAAAAATTTGTGTACATATGTCATTCAAGGCACTGGAGCAAATGTTTCTTTGTAATCAATGTCTATTTTTTAGAATAGCCTTTACCTACAAGTCATGGTTTGTAACATTCAATAGAACCATCAGAGTGAGTTTTGATTTTATAAATCCATTTACAGCCGATAGGTTTCTTTCTAGGAGGTAAGTCAACATAGTTCCAAGTATGAGTCTTTCTTGATGCTTGAAGTTCCTCATGCATTGCTTATTGCCATAAGGGATTAGTATTAGCTTCCTTATAAGAGGAAGGTTCAACCAAAGATATAACAGTGGAAAAATAGTGGTAATCTTTGATATAAAGAGGACTTTCTCTTATCTGAGTGGAGCAACAAGCAGGTGCAGATCTAGGTTCAGTACAAGGGGTAGATGATAGATTTGAAGGCACAAAGATATAATTTGATTGAGTGAGCTCAAAGATGGAAAGAGAATGAGGTGCAATGTCATGTGGTAATTCAGAAATGGGTAAGAAATCAATGGAAGGATGAATGAAAAATGGGTGAGGACTAGATAGAGAGGCATGGAATGAAGAAAGATTAGAAAACATACGATGTTCCTAAAAAGTGATATGTCGAGATATACGTAATCGTTGTGAAATGGAACCCCAACAACAAAAACCTTTATGTTTAGTACTATATCCCAAGAAACAACATAGACGACCACGAGGTTCAAGTTTGATATGTTCATGAGGATGTAATAACTTAAAACATGCACAACCAAAGGCTTTAAGATTAAAGTAAGAGGGGGGGGAGTACCATAGAGTTGTTCAAAGGGGAAAACATTGTGGATGACCTGAGAAGGAAAGTGGTTGATGACATAAATAGAGGTGAGGGAAGCCTCTTCCCAAAAATTTTCAAGACAGAAAGCAGAGAGAAGTTGAGCACGAATAGAGTTCAAAACGTGGCGGTGTTTGCGTTATGCTCTACAATTTTATTGGGAGGTGTGAAAACAAGAGCATTGAATTAGAGTGCCCTATAGGGCAAGGAAGAAAAGAAGGTGAGAGTCCTTATATTCCATTGCATTATCCGTGCAAAGAGTTTTAATTGTGCAAAATAATTGAGTGTGAACCATTTTCACAAAATCAATGTATATTTGAGATAAGGAAGAATAATGTTTAAGAAAGTAAATCCAAGTAAAACAAGAGTAAATAAATCAAAGTATCTACAATCATTGATAGTAGTAGAAGGAGCAAAACCCCAAATGTCAAATGAACTAGGCCAAATGGTGTATCACATAATGGTGTAGAAGTAGTATATGATAAAGCTGGTTTTTTGCAAGCTTGCAATTTAAATAGTCAAATAGACTAAATTTAGAGACATTATTCAAAGTGCCATTAGAAACTAAATAACGAAGTTTATCAGAAGAAGCATGACAAAGGCGAAGGTGCCACTGACATATAGCATTATTAGTGACTCGTGTAGAGATGAGTGAAAACACAGAAGAGTGTTGGAGAGATGTAAGCTTAAATAATCGTCTCGCCTTTCATCCCTACTAATCACTTGCCTCATCTATGGATCTTGAACCTAACAACCATAAGAAGAAAAGATAAGGGTTAGACCATGATCACATAATTGGCCAATAGAAACGAGATTGAATGTTAAATTAGAGACGTGATAAGTGTTGGAAAGGTTTATGGTGGGTGTATTAATAGTGCCAATGTGAGAAATAGGCATGTGATTATCATCAACAAAGTGAATTGGAGGAAATGAGTGAATAGGAATAGGAGAGCACAACAAAGAAATATCAGAAGTGAGAGATGACAACAAGCCTAGTCAAGGAACCAAGAAGTACCTGGGTGACAACAAGAGAAGTAAAGTTGGAAGAGATCACTTGTTTCAGTAATTCATGAAGATCACTTAATTACAAACTCGGAGGTGTGGTAATGTCAGATGGGGTGGCAACAACAACAACAAATGAAGAACCATATTTATGAGAGACCTTAGATTTATGTGAATGACCAGGAGGGCGGGTTAGGCGAGTAGGACAGTTCTCCAAGATATGACCTTGCTTGTGACAATACATGCACTCAATGTAGGATAGTTAGCAAACTTACGGCCATGAAGTTTACAATTTTTGCAGAAGGTGGACTCATTTGCAGGTCGTGAAGGAGTGGCTACAAGAGCGACATCAGATGACAGAGAGGAGACAATGCCAATTCTTTTCTCCTTGAATAAAATTTCATGAACAACAACGTCTAGAGATGGTAGAGGGTTGCAATGTAACAGAGCATCATGAACTGATTCATACTCTAGGTGAAGTCCTATAAGGACTTTTAGAAGTGGAATATAATCGAGACTGATTTTTGTCTGGTCTAGCTGAGTCCAAATAGAGTGAAGAGTAACAAGATATACATTCATAGATTATTTAACCTCTTAGTTTAGACTAACAAGTTGGCAATGTAGTTAGTAATAGTGAGCAAGACCAATAGATTGAAAATGTGTGGACAAGAAATCCTAAAGTTCTTTTGCAGTATCAAATACATCAAATTGAATATGAATAGTCAGAATAGAAGTGTTACCCAACCAAGTGATGATTTGATGATTTTTGCTATCCCAATCCTCAAGGGGTTCAATATATTTGACATCCTTTGCAGTAGTGTCTTGAATAGTAACATCAACTAATCCTGCATCACCATTCTCAAGGGTCTCCTTACTGATGTTCGCCACTGGATTCATTGAAGGAGTGTTTTTAACTGTTTGGGTGATATCTCCAGTAACAATGTGCCATAACTTTTGACTAATAAAAGAACTTCTCATCCAGGTAATATAATTTGAGCCATCAAGAATGATGCTAATAGGACAAGCGATATTGCTTTTCTCCATCAACACACAAATCACAAATTGGTTCGGATTAGATCTAAATGACAGATCTTCCAAAAAGGAAAAAAAATAGAGATCTATTGTTATGGTTGTGTGATTTGGAACAAATGCAAAAGAAACGGAACAAAAGCACAAAGATATGGAATAGTGGAAGAAGTTGCAGCGGAGAAGATTTGCAAAAAAAAAAACACGATGGAAGAGATTTGGAACAACTTCATTAAAGATGTAGAACAAAGAGCAGCAGAGATCTAGAATAGCAGAATGGAGATCTGGAACTAGGTGTGGGTTTTGAGGTGTCAGGCGAAAATAATGTGGATCTGGATCTAAAGTGACGTCAGACGAGAGAGATTTATGACAGACGATGTCAGAGATGGTCGTCAACAGATGACGAACGTGTTTACAAGGGACGGGTAGACAACATTTTTTCTAGAAAAAAATTTGAAGATAAACCCAAAATCGTTTAGAGTTTTGATACCATGTAATTTTATTTGAATATTCCTATATTTCATGATCTTTACAAGGTAAATACTGAGGTAAATATACACATAAATGAAGGCAATAAAAGAAAACTATATCCTCATAAATACAAGAATATTAAGTATCCAAAATTACAACTTAATTACTAACATTACGATAACAATTATTATAGTTTGTAAGTCATAATAGTATGTGTAAGGTTTTTATACTATTTTAGTCTACGTAGAAAAGAGTATACTTTGTAAGAAATAGAGTTTTTAAATAGTACTACACTATAAATTGTACTTCCTACTTTTATATTTGGAGTCTTAAACATTATGAGCTACAACAAGGAGTGTTTGAAAGTGATTATGACATAGCTAAAATCACTTTTGTCTTGCCAAATCACTTTCTTCAAACAACTATTTTCCAGCCAACTTTTAACGACTATTTTTAGGCAATAGTTGTTGGCCAACCTCTATTGGTCGTTGCCAACCAACCTCCGATCACATTCTTGTTAACTATTTTTTGACAACTATTGAGGAAGAACTTCTAACAACCATTTTCCTTGCATTCACTGTTAACCATTCTCTAGTGATTTCTTTTAAGCAATCGTTGTTGGCCAATTTTTGACAACTTTTTTTCGATGACCACTATCAACAATTTTCAAGGACCGTTGTCATCAACCTCCAATCACATTTTTCCCACATCGCCACTAGCCAATTGTTGATGATCGTTTTTTGATGACTTACTGTCTACAAACTTTTAGTGACTGTTTTTCACCGATCGTAGTTGACAACATTGGTCACCATATTTTGAAAATGGTTGTTCGCCAACTTCCAACGACGTCTCTATTGATTGTTTCTCGAAAACTTCTAGTAGCCAACTTAGACAACCATTTTCTGGCAATTTATGACACCCAATTGTCGACAACAATTTTCTGTGACTGCTGTTGGTCAACTTCTAATAACCACTATCGTCAATCTCTGTTCACCATTTTTCGGTGTTCAAATTTTATACTAAAACATTTTGTAAAACAAATGAAAAGGTAAATTAATAAAAAATATATTATTTGTTTATAATTAATTAGTTAAATTTTCAAATATAAAATATAACTTTAAGCTTTTAAAATCATTTTTTGAACCCACGTAATAATTCAAAATCACTTTAGTAATTGAAATCACTTTTAAAAGTTTGGAACCTCTACCGTTTGGCCCCAAGAAGTCTTTCCATGCATAACATTTTGAAACCTAAACAACAAATGAAAATTAAACTAAAAATTCAGGATAAAAAATTAATTTTTTTTCCTTGATTTTGTATTGTGTAACATTTTTTTCTTTTCTTGAATTAGAGTTATATTTTATTATTTAGTTTCCTAAATTGAAAAATGGCATGTTTTGGTAACTCGTTTAGTTTTTGTTTTTTGTTTATGAAAATTAAATCTTAAAAAATAAATGTGCTTGCCGACTAATTTACCTTTTAATTTGTTTTTCAATTAAGAAATTTGTTTTCTAAACTAGGAAGGAAAATTAAAAAGAAATAAAAGAAATTTAACAAAAAAAACTACATTTTTATTTTTCAAAAACAAAAACAAAAAATTAGAATGGTTATCAAACGTTCTAAGAGAATAACTTTATTGTGGGGCTAAAAATCTAGCTAAATTATAAAAAATGTTCCTCAACTTTGATATTTGTATTATAAATACCCCTAAGCTTTCAAAAGTTTCAAAAATGCCCTTAAACTTTCGAAAATGGTTAAAAAAATACTCTTACCGTTAGTTTTGAATGGAAACATTTACAATTTTGTTTAAAAAATACCCATGAACTATTGGAAAGTTTCATATATACCCTTATAACTCAAAAATATTTTCATTAATCCAATTTTTAAACCAAATGTCTCCGTCTTTGAAAATAAAAACCAAAATTTTAAGTTAAAACTATACTTTAAAATTTTCATGGGTTCGATATTGATAGAAGGGCTAAATTGAAAATTCCATAGTATCATAGAAAAATCCACGAATCACAAAAAATAAACATGAAAATGACACTAGTATAAGTTAAATATAAATAATAGGCATGTTTACTTATTTATCTACTAATTTAAAAATATTTTTGAATTTTTTGTTTTTATAAGTTTCTAGAATATCCATCGAAATCAAAATTTCTGTAAATTTAAGACTTCGATATATCAATCAACGTAATATTGATATTTTAAACTTTGGTAAAAAAAAATGTTCACAAAATCTCACAAAGGTTAAAAAAAATTTCCTTACAACATGATAAAACAATACTAGTCAAATAAAAAAAATTCCACATTGATAGATCGATCAGACTGTCATCGTGTTAGTAGTCAAATGCATTTTTTTATTTGACAATTAATTGTATGCTAATTACAACAATAACTATTGAGATTAGTTATATTCGTGATCTATCATTACGTGTAAATAGTCAAATAAATTTAAAATTATGGTTTCAACTTAAAATTTTGATTTTGATTTTAGTTGGCGAGAAAATTGGTGTATAATTTGGATCAATGAGAGTATTTCTTAACTTTTTTGAAGTTTAATGATGTATTTTTTTTTTTAACTTTTTTAATAGTTGAGGAATATTTTTTAAACAAAACTTTAATTATTTTTTATCTAAAACTAAAGTAAAGACATTTTTTAACGATTTTCGAAAGTTTAAAGGTTTTTTTAAAACACTTGAAAGTTTAAGAATTTTTTTTTTTTCTTTTGGTAAATCTAGTTTTTTGTTTTCTCTCTCTCTATCCATACTTTTGAGGACAAACAATCTTCCTCCATAGACTTACCAAAGAAAAGAAAATAGTGTAGAGATTGAAAGGGTATGATGGGGAATTCAATGATGATGGTTGGGGTGTCAAGATATAATTTAGTGGGCTCCTCAAATGAAAAAGTCAATTAATTTCCAATCAAGATGGATGATTTTATCCTCTTTTTTCTTATTTTTTTTTAAGCAAAATTATAAATTCTCTAAACTTTGTATTCGTTCTAAAAATATCCCTTCCAAGTGAAGATGACCTCCCAATTTCCTATCTCATGGGAAATTTCATTCTCTATCATCATTTTTTGGACCCATATAGTATAGAATGGGACAAGTTTGTGATGTTTGGTTATACATTTAATACTCTTCATATTTTAAGCAATATAGTTTCATTAATATCTAACAAAACATAATGAATAGATGAATTGAAGTTTGCGATTAAAATCGTGTTTGAATTGATTTTGAAATAATTATATAGTCTAAGAAATTGTATTACCAAGATTTTGAACATCTAGCAATGACTCAAAGTAACTTTTTTTTTCTCTTTAAATTGAGTTTGAAAAAAAAATGATCTAAAACAAAATATTTGAAATCAAACTTTTAAAATATAGATTTTGGATGGTTTAGTTGTGTCCTCTAAAATTTTTCAAATATATATTAATGACTAAAATATTTTCAGCTTTTAGACTTTCTAATGGTTGTCTTGCAATGGTGTATCATTAGTCATTGAAAAGCATAACTTTAATAACCTCAACAATTATCATCGATATTACTTAGCTATTGCAAATCACTTGTAGTGGTCAATAGTCTGTTATAGTGTTTTATATATTAATTTGAATTATTCAAAGTGTTTGTTAATTATAATTGAGTGTAGTATAATCAAACAAATTTACGTATAAAAATATTTGAAAGAAAGTATAACTATAATTAAAAACCATTTATTCTACAAAATATTAAAAAGAAAATGGAGTATGAATTATTTTATTGCCGACATTCTAAATAATCCAAACATAATTATGAAGTCAATGTGGTGAAAATATTCCACATCCAAATTTCCAAAATTAGTTGGAAATAAATTATTTATTGTGACCTCGTCCTACTCCATAGTCGGTTTGAAAATCTTCCCTTATATCAGTTTTCATTAAAAATATATATATTGTTATTCATCACATTCAATGAAAAGCTGAAATGTAGACAAAATAAATTAAAGCATTTGAGAAATATTGTTGAAGTAGCTTTTTGTCTTAAAAAGGTTAAGAAATCTACCCATTCCACATTTATAGTACTGTTTATATATATAAATATATCTCATCATGTGATATTTGGATTTTTCTATAAATAATTTTTTAATAGTAGAGCTATAAAATAAGGTCTTCATTATTAGGAGAGCAGAGGACCAATGTACGTAATAAAATAATGAGTCATAGAATCATTTGCTTAAGATGTGTCTGATTGCAACTTATATTATCTAATCATATTGTAACAAATAAGAATGTGAGTTTCGCTTCAGAATACTAATGTTATTATTAGGTGTTTACCATATTGAATAAATATCATCTTAGCTTCTTATTAAGATTATGTATCTTATTTATTAGTGGATTAGTTCTTTTTATATACTAAATGTAATGAAGCTTGTGTGTTTTTAAGACAAATTAAGTCATATAGTGATTGTTCCTTATAAATACAAACTCTTATTATTAGATTAAAAGATCTAAACCACAAACCCTTCTATTGGTGTCTCATTTAAGTTATGCTAAATTTGATAATTTTTTATTAGTTATTAGTTTGGAGGGCCCTAATCCATTGTTGGATTATAAGATTTACATTATTAGCTTAGCAACATAAACCAACGTAATGAATATAAGAGAAAAAAGAGAGGAAGAAAAATAAAATATGATAGATGGACAAATGATATAATTGATTAAGTAAAATTATGTCATTATATGTCACTTTTTGTTTTTTAGTTTTTTTGGTTTGGTTACAGTGGAGGGTACATTAATCTTCCAATCTAATCCAAGAAAAGTAATTAAAAAGGGAGTAACCCTAACATATGGTTTCACGAGGGAAAAGGACATGGTCCCACTTTGAACATAAATTTCATTTATTTTGTGAACTTTTTGAAGCTTTGGTTTCTCTCTCTTTGCACTTTTTATCTGCAAAAAGAGAGAACTTTTTTGCTTTTTGAGCCTTTTTGTCACATTTTGCTGTACACTCATCATATGCCCACATCCACATCCACATTTCCTCCTCTCTCATCCTCCTCCCTCTCTGTCACCCTAACTCTATCCATCTCAACACTACAAAAATTCAACAAACCTAACCTCCATCTTCTAGGGTTTCTCTCTTTCTTAAAATATTATCCAAAACCTCTCCTTCAAAACTCAGCCTTTTTCTCTTCGGTATGTTTCTTCTCTTTCTTTCCTGTTTTTTTACCAGATTCAGTCACTTTTTTGCTGTTTGTTCTGTGGTTTTCCTTTTCTCTATCTCATGTTCTGCAAATGGAAGTTTTTGCTTCGTTTTCTTTTTGCCTTCCAAGGCAAGTTGATTTGATTGATTCCTTTTATCAGAATTCTCATGCCTTCAAAACATGCTTTTTCTTCCTTTTTATATTCATCCCTTTCATACCCTAAATTTTATTTCTATATTTGTTTTTTCTTTATTGTGCCTTTAGATTATTTTTCCTGGTTTATTCTTCTAACAGGTCAGTTCTTCTGTTGGGTTGTACTCTTTTTTTCTTTTTTGCTCTGTTTTGATTTCTTTATAGCTCCAAATCTTCTGGATCTACCCATATAATTGTCTTTTAAGTAGAGCATTTAAATGATATTTTTGGGAATTAGTTCTATTTAAATAAACTATTTCTTTTCTTTTTATTTTAAAAAATAATAATGACAATAATTTAACATGTGTTTTCTATTTCTGGTTTTTGACTTGGTTTGTTATGGTTGCAAGGATCAGAGGAAATAAATGCTGTAAACAGTCACATGTCTTAATTATTTAA
>JBBPDI010000004.1:10915461-10944635 GCA_037974545.1 Cucumis variabilis
CCCTAGAGCGGGTAGGAGTGAATTCTGTCTTGCACCATATGTCCTTAGCTATGCACCTGGTCTTACCCCTGAAATGGGAGGCTTATTGGGCCAGCGCCATTGAGCTGCCCTCACTTATGCATATCTAAAGATAAATTTGTGTGAACAGAAGTTCATAGTTAGCTTAAGATTAAGATTAAGTTACATTGTATATCTATAAATGAAATAGTTAGTTTTACAAAGTTAATGGTGTGGTAACTTAAAAGTGACTATTTCATGATTCCAGTCTTATGTAAACTCTTTACATAGGATGCCCCCACTTTCATGTCTCTACTCGAATAATTCAGGATCACATCATTTGTACTAACTATAAAGTGGGTCGCATCCACAGTGTCCCTAGAATAAGGTGCCCAACCATGTTCATATACTAAAGACTATTTAGGCTATATACTCGAACTTGATCCACTTTTATGTCTCTACATAAATTCAAGTTTACTTAATAATAGCCTTGGGACCTTAGTTTATTGGCTTTAAGATTATATTATCAATAACAATTTGATGATTACAAACTACGAGTTTTAGTACATAAATTCTAACAAACTCCCACTTGGACTAAAACTCCTTGTGAGATCAAACAATGTTGAATTTAATAATGAGAGATCAATTTTCATATAGGTATAACAAATATATGAATATATTAAACTAGGGCACATGTCCAATAAGTCTCCCACTCATCCTAGTTTATAAACTTCATAGACCTAAAACTCTTTTAGGTGACCTTTATACACTTTAGCAGTGAAGGCTTTGTAAACCAAAACAACCATAATTTGCTCAACAAGTATCAGGGTTACTACAATGTCACTGTGATGCAAAATCACCCAGATAAGGTAGAATAATTTTACTTTACACTTCTCACACTATTGTTCTTCCAGTTAAGTGAATATTGATTCCGATGTAGACATTCTAGCATCTTTAGAAATCATAGTTAATGTATCCAGTAAGGATCAAATCCTTAGCACTATACATAAGCACGTAGTCTTTTATTTTCTAAACTGTTTTAGAATATTTTTAACGATTGTCCAGTAAATCACGTTTGGGATTTGACTGATACCTACTGACCATCCTTACTTAGTAGCAAATGTCAGGTTTAGTACATAACATTGTGTCCATTAAACTCCCAACAAATGAAGCATATAGAGTATTTCTCATATCCTCAACTTCTTGAGGTGTCTTAGGAAATTCTACCTATAAACAGACAAATGAATTCCATGTCTGTATGACAATAGACTTTTTGGAATTATGTATCTTACATCTAGATAAAATTTTGTCTGTATAAGATACTTGAGACATGGCTAGTGTTTTATTCTTATGGTTCCAAACAATTTTGATTTTGAGAATACATTACACATTTCAAAATGTCCTTTTTAAAGTTGCATAGTTAGCCATTTCTTGACGTCAGATAAATAATCTACATCATTCATTGCTCCTTTATTACAAGTTAATGGATCCTCTAAACCATTATTATGTATGACGAGTTAAGTTTCTATTAACCCAAGTAGCGATCAGGCTGATGAACAACCCTCCCACTACGTTGAGGCTTTCTCAACTCTTGAGAAGAATGTGATTGACAAGATTTTTAATTTTTATCAACTACTTTAGTTGATGAACTAGGTATATCTGTAACATCTGTAGAAATATCACTTAATACTAGGTTACTGTTCGGTTGATGATTCTTGATATGGTTTTCCTCCAAGAATGTAGCATTTCTTGTAACAAATACTTTACTGTCTCGAAGATCGTAAAAGAGTCCACTTCTTGATTCCTTTGGGTAACCTACGAATAAGCAGAATTTTGATCGATGTTTCAATTTCTTATGATTTTGTACCAACACATGTGTCAGGCATCCCCAAATTCTAAAGTGACGTAAACTTTCTTTACGCCCTTTATATGGTGTTTCTGAAATACTTTTAGAGGAAACATTATTAAAAAATAATAGACAGTTGTCTCTAAAGCATATCCCCAAAAGAAATCTGGTAATTGAGTAAAGTTGTTGGGGAAAATATTAACCTGTTTAAAGATAGCCTACTCTCAATCCTTATCATGCATATGTTCACTATTTTTATATTTTATGTAGAATATGAAAGTAGACTCCAATACAAACCTATTGACACAAAAATCCCCTAATTTAGAGTTCAAATTAAGAAGAACAGGAAAATTAAACATAAGGGGGCATTTTGGTAAATATTGAAGAAGATTGACACGTGTCAGCTCCTTACTCTCATATGCCCAGCCTCAATGTCATGAGTTTTAACCTGACGAGACGCATTTTTAATTCAGATTTCTTAAGGCAAAAACGACGTCGGTGTGCCTTATTCGCGCTTACATCCCTCAGATCACGGGTTTGAGTCTCCTCTCACGCACAAATTAATCATCTCATTTGCGCCTTCAATCCATGTCTTCCCATCTTAGCCTATCTTCGTTCGTCACGTGGCACAATCTGCTCGCGCGGGCCCTCAGCCACCTGAGTTCGAATCCTAGTCAACGCATTTTCATTTTTTCTTAATTTTTCCATGGCATTTTTGTAATTGTTTGCCAAATTTCACTAATTTCTCTATTTTTTTCGTGATTTTTAAGTGGAAATGGGCCTTGAGAGTGTAATTTTGGATCAATTTGCTATAATTCTCTAATTTTTCCTATAAATACCCGAAATAATCCCTAATTACTCATTCAATTCACCATTTCCTCCAAAATTACTCCCAATTTCTCCAAAATTTCAAATTCTTTATCCTCATTCTGTAATTTTTGGATTTTCAATAAATTTTCCAGAATTATTGAAGATACAAGGCTAATTTGTTGAGGTAATTTGGGCTTAGGTAATTCTAATCTTTGAGAATTACATTACTTTGATTTTTTTTATTTATTGTAATTAGGGTTTGATTCTTCTCTAATCTTGATATAATTTTTGTTGAAATCATCAATCATTTGTATCCAGAATTAGATCTTTGATTCAATTTCATTAATTCTTGTAATTTTGATTCTTGATCTTTGATTTTTTGATTCAATCTTTGTATGCAATTTACCTTAAGTATATCAATTAGTGTAAGATTAATTAAATTACTTGTTTTCTACACAAAAAATCTCTTGATTCTTGATTGTATCTCTTCCATTCTTTAAATTATTTGATGTCTTATGAATTTCAATTGTTCTTGAGTCAATTCCTGGAAATTAAATGTATTTTTTTAGTGCACAAATTAATTCTCATTTAATTCCTTGGTTGCAATATTATGAATGATCTTATAATCTTCTTTAAAGAACAATTAGGGTTTAGTTAAGATTGGAAGAATTAAACAAATCCCATATGAAATTCATCTCTTTTCTTGAAATTTGACTCAAAATTCCTCAAAGATCAAGCAATTTGATTTTGTGAGAAATGTTGAATAAAAAATCCCCTCTTAATTAAGCATGATTCAACTCTCTTTACTTTCTTTGATTCAATGATAAGATTAGATCAATGCCTAAACCTATTCCTCACTTCTCTTCTAGGAATTTAATTTTTAATATCTCTTTTTATGAATTTTATTGAAAACTAAATCCCCCTTCTCATTCTTCCTTATAATTTTCCCAAAAATTGTTTTCAATGTTTTTCTTTTCTTTTCGTTACTAATCTCATTCTATTCAAGTATTACATTTAAGAAAACATCTATCCTACACTCTCTTGGGTTGGACACCCGTGTTTGCATCTATCTATGGTAAAAGTTAAGGGTAAAGTACAAATAATTTTTTGTCAAGGCAGTTTAAGTAAGTATCCTTCGAAACCACTTTAATTTCTAAACATAAATGCGTCGATAATGATCTTGCCTATATATTTTGCATAATTCTTTAATTTTTGCATATCAATTCTGATCTTGTCAAAAGCTCATCATAGACCGAATCGTGTCCAACAAGGTTTGATTTCTTCTTTCTGATACACCGTTTTACTGAGGTGTAATAGGTACTCAAGTTGTGACTGGATTCCAAGTGCTTTATCAAATAGTCTTGGAATCTTAAGTTCACATACTCTATACCTCGATCTAATTGAAGTGTCTTTATTTTTTTACCTAATTGATTTTCAACTTAGTCTTATATTCTCTTAACTTTTCAAGAGAATCAGACTTCCGATGTATTAGGTAAACTTGACCAAATCTTGAATAATCATCAATGAAACTGATGAAATATTCATACCCTCCCCGAGCTTTGACATTTATCGGTCCACAGATGTTCGAATGCATGTGCTCTAAAGGAATTTTGGCTCTTTAGACATTTTCCACTAAAAGATCTATTGTTCATTTTTCCTTCAAGACAAGATTCACATTGAAAGAGTTATCTTCTAACTAGTTTAGAAGTCCACTCTTAACAAATCTCCCAATTCCATTAAGATTTATGTGACCAGATCTTAAGTGTCATAAATAGGCGTTAGAAGAAACCTTTTGTCTTTTATACTAAACAATTAAGTATTAAAGATACTTTTTGCTTTAGTTAGTCTTAACTTATATAAGTTGTTTATAGGTATAACAAAACTAAGTATATTATCTAAAAAGATGAACACTTTATAATTTCAAAATATATTCAATACATTTGTTCCAAATACAAGAGATAGATATAAAATTTCTCAACTATTTGAGAAGCATACAAAACATCTTTAAGGTAGTATGATATATCTATCAAAACAACTTTAGATCTTCCACTGTTATAGCCAAGACAACCTCTTTAGTTCCAAACAGTAAGGATGATCTCGTCTTGTGCAAGCTTTCTTCAGAACTAGTTTCCTGAAATGAGAAGTAAATATGATTAGAGACTTCTGAATCTAGTATTCAAGTTGAAGTATCATATTCCACTAAGCACGTTTTAACAGTTAGTAAATCATATTTACCTTGTGCTTCCCTCTCAGCAAGCTACTTTTGGCAATTTCTTAGCCAATGCCCATTCTGGTTGTAGTGGTAACATTCAACTTTAACAATTTTATTTTCTTACTATTCTTGGGAATCTTTCCCTTTCCCTTCTTCATTTGTGAACGTCCAACTCTAGTCTTAGAGGACGATCCTTCCACTAACTCCATTTCTATGGTAGCAACATTTGCTTCCACTTCCTTTCCTTTACCTATGTTAAGGTTTTGGAATCATTGGAGCTCATTTAGAAGAGTGGTAAGAGTGAACTCTATTCTATTTAGAGACACATTCTTCTGAAATGGTACAAAACTCTTTGGAAGAGATTGTAAGATAAAGATCACCTGATTTGCCTCATCAATGGGACTGCCATTTACTTCGGCGATATTGAAGTGCATCATCATGTCTAGGACATGTTTTTTAACAGAGGTCCCTTCCTTCATTCGCTTGGTATAAATATGCTTAATTTCTTTGTGTCTTGGAGAGTATGATGGTTGCCCAAACATCTCTATCAATGAATCCACGATTTCTTTAGCACTGGCTAAGGATTCATGTTTCTTTTACAAAACAACAGACATGTTGGCAAGAATGTAGACATGTTCCTTTTCATTGGCCTTAACCCAACGATTATATGCTTCTTGAACATTTTGGTTAGCATTTGAGACTGGGGCTTGAGGACGTTCCTCAATTAAGACAAATCTTAAATTATCAATTACAAATATTGTATTTAATTGAGATTTCCATGTCGTATAATTGTCTCCATTAAATTTCTCAGAAGCTAAAATTTGAACTCTAAAGCTATTCATACTAAAAAGATAAACATATTCATTTAGAAACTACAATCATTAAAGAAGCCAATCTAGTTTACCAAATACTAATAGTGTACCCATCATTATAAAGTTTTGCAATGATATTTCAAAGGTTTAGAATAACTCCTACCGAAGGGTAGTCGATTATTCCTCCTTTGAACTAAGACAATCTTGATCAGATGCTAACTCCTGAATATCTCATATTCGTATAGCATTTAGTTATTGCTATTTTGGTCCAAACTATACTAACAACTTAGTATATTTTGGTCGACTACCCTTAGTCAACTGAGTACATTTAGTATATTTTAGTCAAAAATATACTAACAATAGCAATAACAACTTAGTTATTGCTATTTTGGTCGAAAATATATTAACAACTTAGTAATTTTGTAACTATAACCCTTCATTTTCGAATCTCAGAGATTAGAATCATTATGCTCCCAAGAGTGGACAGTCAACATGAAAACTAGTCAATGAGACCCTATCCACATTTAGAGTTCACGATGTTTTGAATCCTATAACACAACCCTCTGAAGGGAACGTCGCTCTAGGGAAGACAAGTAGGTGCATTATAGGAATCTCATGGTGTGACACAATAGAAGAGACCGTGGGATCTGGTGTCACATATCCCTCACACACTTACTATAAACCACTTCTACTATTCACCTTGATATTGATCCATGCAAACACTCTTCGAAGGGAGTCTACTTCTATACACCGCATAAAGCCTTGCATAGACCTCTCGGTGTGAATTCTTAGGGACGCTAAAGGTTAAAAGTACACTACTTCTCTCTAGAGAAATGTTCTATAATGGTTTATGCAAACACTCTTCGAAGGGAGTTTGCTCCTATGCACCGCGTAAAGCCTTGCATGGACCTCTCAGTGTGAATTCTTAGGGACACTAAGGTTAAAAGTACACTACTTCTCTCTAGAGAAGTGTTCTATAATGGTTTTAAGGGTATTTTACTGTTCTACGATTTTATTTACGCTAACTTAAATAAATCCTAAGTCTAGGTGAAACATCCGAGCATAACAATTATACCAAATTTTAACATATGATATCTAGGTCATAAACTAGTTTTATTACCTCACATCTCTCACACATGCTCATAAAGCTAGGTTAACTAGGCTCAAGAACTAATTACGATCTCCAGTAAGAGATGTTTCGTAAACCGTCAACTTAAGAACCTCTAAACCTTAGTCATCTTACCTGACTTGTTGACAAGATATAATTAGGTGAGTCTCTTTTAACTAGTTTGACAAGATATCGACCTAATTCTACAAAAAGGTAGATATGATTAACCTAGGTGTGCATGCAAGTTATCTTTGCTATAGATTTTAAAAGTCTAATTCATTTTATGACACTTATAAAAGAACTAGCTATACTATACAAACAAACAACATCAAACAATATATAACCATTATCTAAAAAAAATTAATTAATATGAATTTCAATTTATTTAACTTTTAATTAAATCACATTAATTAATCAACATTCATACTATATATTATAACACTTATAACATACTTTCAATGCATGAACATGTTAACCCATGGTGGAATTTTAAATCTATATAACATACTTTATGCACATACAATTTTAATTAAAGCATACATAACATGCATAATTAATTAAACACCCTAAACTGGACTGATTTTGGCTCCTAAATTAAGCTATGAACTAAATTCTTACAATAATCATTTGGTGAAGTACATTAGAGCTCTCGAACAACTCAAACAGGCTGGAAAAACACCAAAAATGCACTAAAACGACCCAAAAAATCTTTAAACCAGCCCAAGAACCAACATTTTGGGCTTGAACCGACCCAAAACCACCAAGTCAGACCATCAAACATGGGTGGGAATCAATCGGGTCAAACTCAGATCTGGTAGACCTGTGAAGCAAGCCACACGCGTAAACGGTAGAATTGGACCGAATCGGATCTGGAGAAGTTGGGCATGAAGGAACCCAGATGGGATGTGTGGGCCTAGGCCATGGGCCGCTTGCAGAATGGGCTGTGGATGCGAGGCGAGCTGAGAATATATTGTGCATCTTCCAAATCTTTCATTTGAAATTGTGTAGATAGTCATTCCTTGATGTCATTAAGATTATTCACATCATTCTCAATAAGTAGAATATCATCGACATATAGAAATAAGAATGCTACGATGGAATTGATAACCCTTTTGTAAACACAAGGTTCATCAACATTCCGTTCAAAGTCATAAGATTTGATCAGAGTATCAAATCTTATGTTCCAAGATCTAGATGATTCTTGAATCCATAAATGAATTTTAGAAGCGTATAAACCTTTTGTTCTTGAACTTGTTTTATAAACTCCTTTGGTTGAGCCATATAGATACTCTCCTTAAGATTACCATTCATAAATGTTGTGTTGACATCCATTTGCCAAATTTGATAGTCATAAAAAGTGGTGGTGAAAAAGAGTATTCTAATCGACTTGAGCATAGCAACAGGAGAGAAAGTTTCTTCATATTCTACTCCCTCCTACTGGGAATAACCCTTTGCTATAAGTCGAGCCTTAAAATTATGTACTTTATCGACTTGGTCTTGTTTTCTCTTTTAGGTCCATATACAACCAATAGGTTTTACACCATTTTGTGATCTACAAGAGTCCAGACAGAGTTGAAGTACATAAACTCCATTTTGAGGTTCATGGCTTTTATCCATTGGTCATAGTCTACATCATTCATTGCCTGTTTGTAGGTTAATGGATCCTATACGCCATCATCAGGTATGACGAGTTAAGTTTCAATTAAATCCAAGTATTGATTAGGATGCTGAACAATCCTCCCACTACGTTGAGGCTTTCCCAACTAATGAGAAGGATGTGATTGACCAAATTTTCTAGTTTTATCAACCACTTTAGTTGATGAACTTGGGATGTCTGTAACATTTTTAGAAATCTCACTTAATACTAGTTTACTACGTTGTTGACGATCCTTGATGCAAATTTCCTCTAAGAATGTTGCATTTTTCGATACAAATATCTTGCTTTCTTAAGGATCATAAAACAAACCGCCTTTATTTCCCTTTAGGTAACCTACAAATAAGCATAATTTTCAACGATGTTCCAATTTTTTAGAATTTTAAACCAACATGTGTGTCGGGCATCCCTAAATAATAAAGTGAGGCAAAATAATTTTACGTCCTTTCCAAAGCACATATGGTGGTTCAGAAACACTTTTAGAAGGAACATTATTCAAAATATGGACAACAGATTCTAGTGCATATCTCTAAAAGAAATCAGCCAATTGAGCTTGTACAACAAGATTTAGTTTCTTCTTTCCGATACACTGTTCTATTGCGGTGTACTAAGTACAAAGAGTTATGACTAGATTTCATGTCCTATCAAATAGTCTTGGAATTGTAAGTCCATGCATTCTCCTCCTCGATCTGATCGAAGTGTCTTTATAGTTTTACCCAATTAATTCTCAACTTCACTATTGTATTTTTTGAATTTTTGAAGAAAATTAAAGTTGTGATGAATTAGGTAAACTTGACCAAATCTTGAATAATCATTAATGAAACTGATGAACTATTCATACCTTCCCTGAGCTTTGACATTCATTGGTCCACATATGTCCAAATGTACGAGCTTTAAGGGTACTTTTGCTCTGAGATCTTTTCCAGTAAAGATCTCTTGGTCATTTTTTCTTCAAGACAAGATTGACATGGAGGTAGAGATATGTTCCAACTTATTTAGAAGTCCACTTTTAACTAATTTATCAATTCTATTGAGATTTATGGGACCAAGTCTTAAGTGCCATAAATAGGCGTTAGAAGAAAACTTTTGTCTTTTATACTGAGTCTTATCAATTCTAAACATCTTAGTGTTTAAGACAAATTTTTCTCTAGTTGGCCTTAATTTATATAAGTTGTTTCCAAGTATAGCAGAATAAATTTGAATACCTTGATTGACAATGAACGCTTCATTGACTTCAAAAAATATTCTATTTTTTTGTTCTAAAATACAAAAGATAGATATTAAGTTCCATTTCATTTGAGGAACATACAAAACCTTTTTAAGTATGATATATGTATCATAAAAAAAATAACTTCAAATCTCCCACTGCTTGAAACAAGATCGCCTCACGAGTCGCAACTTTATGGGTAACCTCGCCTTCTGCTAGCCTTTTCCAGGAACTAGTTTTATGAAATGAGAAGAAAATATGATTAGTGTGGCTCCTTAATTTAGTATCTAGGTTGAAATATCATTTTCCGCTAAGCACATTTCAACAAGTAGTAAATGATATTTACTTTGTGTTGCCTTCCTAACTTTCTTCTCAGCAAGATACTTTGGGCAGTTCCTTAACAAATGTCCGGTTTGGGTGCATTGGTAACATTTACCTTTTGCAATTTTCTTTTTCTTGCTTAGATTGAGAGTTTTTTCTTGAGGACATTCCTCTATTAAGATAATTTTTGCATCATCTACATGTATTGAATTGTCTGTCGAACAAATGCCTTTGTTAAGAATTTGAAAAGCAAAACGATTTTTTATTGAGCTATTCATGCTGAAAATATGAACATAATTAATTCGAAAGTACAATCACTAAAGAAGCCAATCTAGTTTACAAAATACTAATAATGTACCCATCATTATAGAGTTTTGCAATGATATTTCAAAAATTTAGAATAACCTTTACCGAGGGGTAGTCAATTACTCCTCATTTGAACCAAGACAATCTTGACCAAATGCCCACTCCTAAATATCTCATGTTCCAATAGCACTTTAGTTATGGGTACTTCGATCGAGAATCTACTAACTCCTTAGTAATTCTTGTATGTGTAACCTGCCATTTTTAAATCTCAGAGATAAGAATCATTATGCGCCCTAAATTGGAAAGTCAATATGAAAATCGATCTAAGAGACCTTATCCATATATGGAGTTCACGGTGTTCTGAATCTTATAATACAAACCTCTGATTGGTAAGGTCGCTTCTGGGTGGACATGCAGGCGCATTATAGGAATCTCACGGTGCGACCTAATGGAAGAGATCGTGGGATGTGTTGTCACATATCCCTCTCCCACTTACTATGAACTACTTTCCCTATTCATCTTGTTAAAGCTCAATGCAAACACTCTTCGACTGAAGTTCGCTCCCATGCACAACTAAAAGCCCTGCATGGAACTCATGGTGTAAACTTTTAGGGATGCTAAAGCTAAAAGTACACTACTTCTTTATAGTTGAAGTGTTCTGTAACTATTTAAAGGGTATTTTACTACTTTAGGATTTTATTTAGGCTAACTTAAACAAATCCTAGGTCTAGGTGAAACATCCAAGCATAACCATTATATCAGATTTTAACCTACGATGTCTAGGACATAAAATAGTTATATTATCTCATATCCTCACACATGCTCATAACACTAGGTCAACTAGGCTCAAGAACTGGTTACAATCTCCAGGTAGAAGGTGTACTATAAACCGTCAACTTACGAACATCCAACCTTAGTAATCTTATTTGACTTTTTGATAAGATCTAATTAGGTGTGTGACAAAGGCGAATTTGTTATGCAAAAAGTAAAGAATTATGCAAAGTATGTAGGCAAGGTCGTTATTAAACACAAGTATGTTCGAAAATGAAAATTATTCTAAAAGGGTACTTATCTAGTTTGCTTTGACAAAAAATATTTGTAGTTTACCCTTTACTCTTACTGTAAATAGGTGCACGTATGAGTGTTGAACCCAAGAGAGTGTAGGCTAAGATATTTTATTGAACAAAAGCTTCAAAGAATTGAGATTAGTAACAAAAAGAAAAGAAAAGCATTGAAAACAATTTGGGAAAAATTAAGAGAGACCAAGCATTAAGGGAAATTTTAAATTGCAAATCAATTCACAAGAAAAAGGAATTTAAGATTGAAATTCAATAGAAAAAAGGGAAATTGCATAGGGTAGCATTTTGAGAATATGATACTACAATTATAGCACATTGTTTTAGAATTTTGTAAATATGACAAAATTCTCACTTTTCCAACTTAAATTTGTTATTATTTCTAAACTATCCTTCAATAACTTATTTATCTTCCTCTTTTTAATGCCCTACTAATTATTTATTTATTCTCCCACTTTTTAAGGCCCTAATTATTTGTTTATTTTTATACTAGAAAAATTATTTATTTTTTTGTCTTAATCTTAATTTTAAAATGTCAATAGTACAATAATTGCATTATGGAATATAATGGTTGTTGATTGGAGTAATTTAACTTCATTTGTGATTTTTTTTACTCTCTTCGATGTGTATTTTGAGTTGAATCTGATTCCAAATTATTTTGTTTTATTTTTTTACATTAATTTTGTTTTGTTTTTACTTTGTCTCAGTTTTGTATATCAGTGTTGTGATATACTTATATTATACGTATTAGTTGGTTAATATACTTATTACGTGATTTTCATTTTTTCAAATTTTATGCAGTTCATTAAAGTATTATTAAGTATATAAATCATGTAACTCAGTGTATCATTATCAAGTATATCAACAATATATTGTTAAAGCATATGAATAAAGTGAATAATTACCAAGTATATGAATCAAGTATACAAGTGTATAGAAATAGTATATCAAGTGTATAAGTAGGACTTCAAGCATATCAAGTGCATTTAATCAATCAATTGTATAAGTGAAGAATGCTAAATATATCTGTAGTACTGCATCAGGTGTATCAAACATATCATGTACATCAAACATATCAAATTTGTTGAGTGTTCCAATGAATTATAACAAGTTTATTAGTGGTGTATCAAACTTATAAGTGAAGTCTTTAAGTGTATCAAATTATCAAGGACTAAGGGGTATCAAGAAGAATTAAATGTAACGAGGAGTATTATAATGTGTATCAAGATGTTTCAGGTGTGTATCAAAAGGTATCGAGTGTATCAAAGAGTATCAGGCGCATCGAGTGTATCAATCAAATATATCGGGTGTATCAAGGGGTATTAGGTGTATCAAACGTATATTAGTAAAGAGGGCATTTGTGACTTTTTACCTTTTTGGTGTGTGGACTGGACTTTGCTTTTACCATTTTTGCAAATAATAAAGTGTGTGTGCTATAGACTTAATTATTATAACTTATTTTGTCATTTTTGCAAGTGCCCCTAAAAAAAAGGTAAGGAATGGGCTTAGGCTATTAATCTATTCTTATCATTGAATCAAAGATGATTAAGAATTGAATCATACTTAATTAAGAGAGGTTCTTTGATTCAAGATTCTTCATAAGATCAACTTGCTTGATCTTCGAAGAATCTTGATCAAAGTTTAAGAAAAGAGATGACTTCCATAGGAGGGTTAGTTTAATTCTTGCGATATTAACTAAAGCCCTAACTTGTTCTTCAAAAAAAATTACAAGTTCATTCATAATTTTGCAATCAAGGAATTAATTGGAAATTAATCGTGGTCACAAAAAAATGCAATTGATTTTCAAGAATTTGGCAAGAAAGAATTCATCAAGCAACATTCAATTTCAAGAATTAATGAGAAACAATCAAGAATCAAGTAAATTTTTGTATCAAAAAAAGTAACCCAATTAATCTTGCATTAATTGTGGTACTTAAGTATTTTGCATACAAAAATTGAATCTAAATCTAAAATTAAGAAAAAAAATTGACTACAATTGTAGGAATTGATACAAGGGTTTATTTCTTGATACAAAATCATGGATTCCAACAAAAATTTACATTAAAATCAAGATTGACTCAAACCCTAATTACAAGAGAAATTAAAGAAGACAAATTCTCAAAAAATGACTTAACCTAAGCCCACATACCTAATAAATTTTAGCCCTCCATCATGAAGATTGCTGGAATTTTAATTAAAGATGAAAAAATGGCCGAACGAGGCTAAAGATTCTGGAATTTGGGAGAAATACAAAAGAATTGGGGGTAATTTTGGAGAGAATAGTGAATTGATTGTGTAATTAGGGATATTTATAGAAAATGGAGCAAATAACGACCGATTGGGCTCGAAACCTTGATCTCAAGGCCTAAAAACGTGTGTATTTGACCAAAAATAAGGTATGTTTCAGAGAGTTGGCAATTAATTACAAGAATGCCACTCAAAATGAAGGAGAAAAAAATGATTCACCTTAGGGGAGATTCATACCGTGGACGTCAGATGGGCTCATGGAAGAGGAGCATGAAACATGTCGTATGGAGAGAAGCAAAGGTCAGCTGAAGGCACGCGCAAAGGAGAATTCAAAAAATTCAGAATTACGCTCGTGTGCGGAGATATTCGAACATACAATTGAGAGGACGCGCATTAGAATAGCCTTTAACGATGTCGTATTGCCGTGAGAAAATATGGATTTTAATTGTATTCAACATGATTCAAATAGGTGACCTCGAGGCTTGGCGCACGCGTGAGGAGTTCTTTAAAATAACGACGTTTTGACTTTTTCATTACTTACCATAATGCCCCTGATCGTTGTTTTGCCTATGCTCCTTCGTTTGAACTTCAATTTAGGTGATTTTAATCTCATTGGGTTCGTATCAGAGTCTACTTTCATACTCTACATAAAAGCATTAAAATAATAAACATATGCATGATATGGATTGAGAATAAGATACATATTAAAATAATAAACAATGAGATACTTGTAACTAGTTTTACAAGATATCGACCTAATTTTACAAATGAGGTAGATATGTTTAACCTAGCTAAGCATGCAAGTTATCTTTGTTATATAGATTTTAAAAGTCTAATTTATTTTATAACACTTATAAAAGAACTAGCTATACTATAACAAACAAACAACAAACAAGCAATATATAACTATTATATATTAAAATTAATTAATATGGATTACAATTTATTTTACTTTTAATTAAAGGGGAATTTTTTGAAAATAGTAGAATTTACAAAATATTTACAACCTATAGCAAAGTCTATCACGAATAGTTATTGATATGTTATGGTGATAGAATCCAAAATTTTGCTATAACTGGTAAATATTTTAATTTATTTTGCTATTTAAAAAAAATACCGCTTAATTAAATCACATTTAATTAAGTTAAATAAATAAAAAATTAAATAATTTTGTTAAATCACATTTAATAATAAAAATTAATTAATTTAACAATTAATAAAAAATTAATTAAAAAATTAATTAACTAAACAATTAATTAATCATATTAATTAATTTCCATATTATTAATCAACATGCATATTATATATTATAACAATTATAACATACTTTCAATGCATGAACATGTTAACCTATGGTGAGATTTTAAATCTATATGACATACTTTATGCATATAAAATTTTAATGAAAACATACACCACATGCATAATTAATTAAATACCTTAAAATGGACTGGTTTTAGCTCTTAAATTAAGTTAAGCTCTAAAATATTACAATAATAATTTGATGAAATACATTAGAGCTTTTGAATGACTCGAACTGACTGGAAAACAACCAAAATTGAACTTAACTGACCCAAAATCCCTTGAACTGGCCCAAGACCCAACATTTGGGCTTGGATCGACCCAAAACCACAAAGCCAGACCATCAGGCCTATTAGTTAAATGAAACCAGATCAAACTCAGGTTGGGTAAGGGTGGGCAGATACGTGGCCAGGCGAGAGAGGGGTTGCACGTGATATACCAGGCTAGTTTAGGTGGGCACGCACGTTCGAAAGCGGAAAGGCAGGTCGGGTCACGCAGGCGAATGTGGGTCAAAGCAGGCGGGGAGGCTGAAGTGAGAAGCCATACGGTGGACCTTGGAGGATGAGAGTCACGTGTCGACCGACTAGGTCTGAAGCATCTTTTTGGGTCTATACTACAATTTTCTTCAATTTTCACCGTTTTCTCTCACCTGGTTGATGAAACTACAGCCTAATTTCAACTCTAATGACTCTAAAAATTACAGACCCTTTGCAATAAAAAATTACGTAACAATTAGCCTAATAACAATAATTAAAAACAACAAGCTTAATTTTTTTTGCCAAAACCATAATATATCCTTTTTAGTTCAACACACAATTTATCTAATAAATTGAAAAACCCACCATCTGCAATCGAGTAAAATTATGCATGCTCTGATACCATATGATGAAAATGGTAGACATACGCAGTGGAAAAAGGATCAAATTTACTTTAATTGCAACTAAACACTTTAGTAATTAACATGCATTACAACCCTAATTGAAACAAAAATAGGATTAAAAGAAAAACTCACCTTTGATGCTTTTCTTTCCTTGTAGTCTCCTCACAAACTCTTTGTAATCTCCTCAGAAGCTCTTCACAATCTCCTCACAAACTCAAGCTAGAACTACCACTATTGTTGATCCGCTATTCTTCAGACATAGAACTGAGTTGTGGAACCCGTCCGATGAAGGAATTAAAGAGGGAGATGGAATATTTTAGGAAGAACTCTTCTTTTGAAATTTTTTGTTTT
The DNA here is from genome assembly GCA_037974545.1 of Cucumis variabilis. Lineage (NCBI taxonomy): Eukaryota > Viridiplantae > Streptophyta > Magnoliopsida > Cucurbitales > Cucurbitaceae > Cucumis > Cucumis variabilis. The sequence goes on from JBBPDI010000004.1 coordinate 10,931,591, forward strand.
GAGGGAAAAAAAGTTTTCTTTTGGTTTATTTTTGTAATTCAAAATTACAAAATAGTTTCTCACCATTACAAAACTAAGAGTCTCTCCATTTGGACTAATCCCTTTCTCAAGCACACTACATGCATGTAATAGGATCCCTTTTTCTCAACACTTGACATTCGACTAACTATTAGTAGGCTAGGTGTCTTGCATGCAATAAGCCACTTGCATATCACATGCAAGTCATAATCTTGTCAAATCTCAACAAGTGTTATTAATTAAATTAGTATAAGGGTAATATGGTAATTTGACATTTAAATTAAATTCAAAGTTTGACTTTTCCAAGTCAAAAGTTAACATTTTGACTTTTTACCATTTTGTCCATCTTGACTAATTTCGACCTTTCAAGCATGAATCCGTATTTATTTTTTTAAAATTCAAATGACGTTTGAATATAAAGTTGGTCAAATTTTGACTTTTCAAAGTCAAAAGTCAACATTTTTACTTTTCACAACTTTGACCATTTCCATTAAGTCTAAGCTTTCGAATATGAATTCATATTCATATTTTTAATATTTAAATCACATTTAAACATGAAGCTAAATTTAAACTTATACCCAATGACTATATAAAATATATTCGTCAGTTTCTCTCTCTTTACCTAATTTGAACAATTTGAATTATTCCATCATCATGTTCTAAGTTGATTCCTTGTGAGCTAGTGGGAGAACCTAATGGAGTAATAGATCATGGACTCAACGATCAGAGGTTAGTTGGCTAAATTATTTTAGACCGAGTTAATCAACATTTGTTAACTAACGAATCATTCCACTAAAGTCTCGTAGTTGCACTCCCCTCACTATAGATATATTTTTGTCTATGTGATATAGCCATGAAAAGTAAGTTAATCCTTCATAGGTTGTTTATAATCTCGATTGAGTCAAAATATCATTTTACCCCCAAGACTACATATTGCTCCTTAAGTCCCACTGATCCACTATTGAACAATTGGCTTAAGGTCCAACCTATAAGCCGAATCCCTCTCGGGCCAATGAGAGGGTAGGGACCCTTATTGAAAACTGAGATTTAGTCTTTAAGGGAACAATCTTTCTACTAACCCCAGAGAAGGTATGAGGGAATTTTGTCATGCACTTTATATCCTTAGCTATCCACCCATTCTTACCCCTGGAATGGGTGGCTCAATGGGCCAGCGCCATTGAGCTACCCTCACCTAAGCAGATCCAAGGATAATTTTGTGTGAACAAAATTTCATAGTTATCTCATGATTAAAATGAAGTTACATAGGATATCTTTAAACAAAATAGTTAATTTTATTAAAGTTAACGGTGTTGTAACTTAAGAGGGAATATTTCTATGGTTCTAGTCTTATGTAAACTCTTTGCATAGGATGCCCCTACTTTCATGTCTTTACATGAACAATTCAGGATCACATCATTTGTACTAACTACAAAGCGGGTTGTATCCATAGTGTCCTCAGAATAAGGTACCCAACCGTATTCATATACTATAGACTATTTAGGCTATATACTTGAACTTGATCCATATGTCTCTACATAAAGTTTAATTTTTCTAAAAAAAATAGCATCGAGACCTTTATTTATTGTCTTTAAGATTATAGTATCAATAACAACTTTATTGAATAGAATATGATTACAAACTACGAGTTTTACAACATAAATTCTAACGCAATTAGGGCCCAAGATCGAATAACTAAAAACAAAAGTCTTCAATTTTGGGACAGCTCGGGGCAATGTATGCCTGAGATTGAATAAAATGAAGACAGAATTGTCGGGTGATTTTGGTACAATTAAGGTCCAAGTTCGAATAACTAAAGGAAGAAGTATTTTATTCTAGCATCTCAGGATAATGTATGCCCAAGATGGAAATAAAATAATGGTAGAATTCTTTCATCTCGAGTCATCTTAAGGCTCGAGATTGAATAACTAAAGACAAAAGTCTTTCATCTAGAGACATCTCGAGGCAATGTATGCTCAAGATCGAATAAAATAAAGGTAGAATTCTTTCATCCTAGACCATCTCAGTTCCAGTAAGGCCTAAGATACAATAACTAAAGGAAGAATTCTTTCATCTTGGTGCATCTCAGGTCATGGCATACTTAAGATCGTGTATCATAATCTACACAATTGTATATCGTGCACGTGTGGCAATTTATCGTGTGTTGACTAGAATAATTTTGGTTTTTACATTGTGGGTCTGTGGACTTTTTCCATTTTCATAATTATCCACTATAAGAAAAATGGTCTACGACGACAGTTATTTTCTGTCGCGAAAAAATCGTGACAGTTATTTACAGTCATAGTATCGACAGTCGTGGAAAATCCATCTATGACAGTTCCAAAAAAAACTATCACAATATGTGTTTTCATGACAACAAATAAATGTCATTAATAATTATTTTATGACTACAAATAACTTTCATCTTTTTTTCAATGACAACAAATAACTGTCACCATTTACTCATTTACGACAGTTTAAAAATGTCACGAATTCTTAATTTATGACAACAAATAACTGGCACCATTTACTCATTTACGACAGTTTAAAAACATCACGAATTCTTAATTTATGACAATTTTTTTCTGTCAAGAATATGTCAATCGTGACAGTTTTTAAAATTTAATTGTCATTATTTCGATATTGATGACAGTTATGAAATTGTCATTATTTCGATATTGATGACAGTTATGAAATTGTCACGAATTGATATATTATGACATTTTTTTTCTGTTATGGATAGACCAATTATGACATTTTTTCCCCTGTTGTGTATTCCTCAATTCCTGTTTTTCTTGTCGCTGAACCATTACACTAACAAATTCAATAACAATAACAATAATAGATCACACCCATATGACAACAATAAGTCAACACTTTAATATATATATACATAATGATACACTTTGTAGTATTCGTACACCCATTGCCTAGTAACCATTTGTCTAGTTCAAATGTAGTTTCCATAGAGAAAAAATATACACTGATATCCTTAGCTACCAAGAAACCTAAAATCAATACATTGCAAGCAAGAGTTTGCTACCAACCATATAACATTGATGTAAGATTGAAAAAAAACTAATATTGAGATTATAGATGAATAACACAGATTTTTTTATTTGTGTCATTATTAGATATATTGTAAATGTTCATGCAAGAACACTAAATTTTAAAAAGAAATAGAAAATAGAAGATAGATTTTGTTATATATGAACATCTGTTGAGAATGACCTTACCATGTAGAATTATACAATTTTGTGTAATCAGGAGCATAAAATTGAAAATTTGAACTAATCGTAGTGTTAATTAAAAAATAAAAGAAAATTTTTTTCCTACCAAAATTTCAAGATCATAAAATATATATAATAAAAATAAATTTCCACTAGAGGTGTATATCCCTATTTAGGCTCCATGTTATTAAAATTTTGCCTTGTTGAGTTTTTCTTCTAGATTGTACTAGTTTTAGAAAACTAAAAAGTGTTTACTACTTTTACTCAATTGTAATAATTTTGTTTGTTTTTAATTAAGCTAGCTACCCAATTGAATTTTTTGTATTTGGAATGCTCATAAGTCATTATAATAATTAATACAGTTTTTTTTTTACACGAAAAAAAGTCAGACATTTTCTTACTAGCCAAAGAGTTAATGACAAGGATTAATTGGTTGACATTGATATAACGTCGGTCCCAAAATGTACAAAATTTAACAAAGTTTTACTTTATATTTGTGATAGATTATAATAAACTTAGATAGACATTTATTGCTTTAGTGATAAATATTGATAGATGTCTATTTGTGTCTATTATAGCTTATCACTGATAAAAGAGTAAAATTTTGTTATGTTTGTAAATATTTTCAACAGTTTTGACGTACAAAACAATTTCTCATCCATCCATCAATGTAATTATGTAAAAAGAGAGTCTCATTTAGTTACACTTATTGTTGTTTAGTACCAGTGTTATGTAATCGTACAAAATGTAGGGTTTGCTACCAAATTCTGTAGTCAACAAATGCAACCTGATTGAAGAGCTCCAGATTGTACTCGACAATTACATTATAGATATCATTACTGATTGACCCTAAACAATAATAATAAAGATAAAGGTAAGAAGATAATGGTACCAAAACAATACAAAATAAACAACTTCAATTATAACTAAACTATGTTGGCAAAATGTCTAAGAGTAATCATCAATGTAATCCAATAATTATGTTTGTGATTGAGAAACATTATAATTGTTACATTAATATACGCTGATTACGATTATACACATTTTTTTTTAACTGCAAATCGATGAATATAACCCTGTTAAAAAGAATTAAAACGTTAAAAAGTTTTAGTCATATACCACAAAAACTTAAAAAAATTTCAAAAGTAATATTATATACATATAGTTAATTTTTGAAAGGACAAGTAATACCTCTTTAAGAAACTTTGAATTTTGATAGATTCATCTAAATATTGAGGGTGTATTTGCTAGAGAATCTAAATTATGTATTTGGCAAACAATTCAATCCGAATTCTGTTTCTGAAGATTGTTTTAAGATTTTGAATTTTGAAACACAATAATTTTATATTTTTATTATATATATAGAATTTGAACTTTGCATTTTAAAATGTAAAATTATATTAGGTACATATGAAAATATTTAAAAGGTTAATCCTCATATATATAACAAAAACACTAGAATTTACGATCCGTGTAACAAAATCAAAAAGATCATAAATTTTTTCATAAATTTTAGATTTTTCCTTGATACTGCGAATGATTTGTCACTTTTTTTTTTTTTGTGATTTATTCATCTTCTCTTCTAGATTTCTTCGGCTCCTTTTTAAGATTTTTTTCTTCTATTTTTATTCATCTTCTTTTTCTTTCATTGTTCACTTTCTCTTTCTTTCTTGGAGCTCCTATTCCAAAATATCAAAATCGTTTAAATATCATTTTTATGATCTTAACGATCACTTACGTAGTCAACATGATTGTTTACCATGGTGTATATTATTTCCAATTGTTAAAAAGAACAACATGTTCGTGTATCATTTTCTACACGATTGCATATCATGATTTTTTTTTTGAAGAGAAAAAGAGCCAAACCACCAAAGCCATGACTTTGAATGGGGTCGATTTCTATTAACGAAAAAGAGCTATTACAAGGTTGTAGAAGGCTAGAGAAAAGCCTAAACATGAACCTAGTCTATCATAGCTTTAAAGATAAGAGAAATAGTCGTAGAATCGTACTGTTTACAAGAATTATGACGCGTAGACCAAATACCAATTAAGTAACACACATTTTCCCAAAGGTTAACATGTGAGTTGCAATTTCCTGAGAAAATTCTGTTGTTTCTTTCTGTCCAAACCGTCCACATAAGGCTTGCGATGGCATTGAATTTAATTATGTTTCTTCGTCGGTTTTGTTTCAACTGCTTGATTGTGTTACCAAGGGAGTCAAAGCAACTAATGCTCGAAGTTTCCCCAATCTCTGTCAATAATTTCTTTCAGAGGGCACTTACTGTTTTACAGTCGAACAGGAGGTGATCGATAGTTTCGCTTCTAATCATACATAGAATGCAAATATTTGGGTTTAAGCACATTGAAGGACATTTTCTTTGTATGATATCCAAAGTATTTAATTTCCTATGGAGGACAGACCAGAGGAAGAACTTTAACTTTTTAGGGATTATCGAAGACCAAATTATTTCAAAGATTTTGAGGAGATCTTGGCTTATGGGTTGATCATTAGTACCTTGTAAAGCCTTCTTAGTAGATGCTATGGTGTATCCTTTGTTGGTGTCCAGAAGCCAGATTGGTTTATTAATGTTACTTGTTTGGTTTGGGACTTTAAGTGAAGGAATTAAGCTGTTCCAAACGGTTGTTTCTCTATCATTTAGGGGATGTCTGGGCTTGATATTCTAGGCATTTAAGTTTGTATCCCACACTTCCTTTACTGTATCCTTTTTCGAATTGCAAAGAGCATAGAGTCTAGGAAAATTTGTAGCTAGCGGGCTTTTATTCGTTACAAAAACCATGCCAGAAAGATAAGCCTTCTCCATTGTTGATATGCCATTTGAAATTACTGATAAACCATGATTTGTGTTTGATGATGGATGTCCAAGGCGCCCTTGCACTTCCATATTTGCCTTTTGAAGGAAAATCTCTAATGAAATTTGAACTATATTTTGCCTTAATGTTGATCGCATATCATGATTGTTTAGAAGAAAAATTACAATAAGCATTTTCTCCATTGTTAAAATAAGAACTACATGATCGTATATCATTTCCTACACGATCACGTATAATGATCTTTTAGAAGAAGAATTACACGCGCGCGTGTGACCGATTAACCGTGTGTTGACTAGGACATTTTTGGTATTTTCTATTGTGGTCCTGTAGACTTTTTTCGTTTTATAAATTGTTCTATACAGTATAAATATTTTACCAATTTGTTATATTCTTTAGAAAAACCTTATTTGAAAATATATAAGTTCAATTCATTATTTTTAATATAATATGCATTATGTAATGTATTATAAAATATATCTTTTTAAACAATAATAATTATAAAAATATTTTAGATTACATTAAAAATTTGGTCCCTATGATTTTAACAAGATAATTATAAATTTAGTTACTATGATTTATAATTAGAATTATTCCTTGTGGTTTGATAAAATCATAGATAATATATTTTGGAAAATTGCATTAGATGACAAAAACATTAAAAAAAAAAAGAGCCCATTGCACCTATCTTTTGCATATTGTGAATATCAAAAAGTTAGTGCTATCAGAGAGCTATCAAAGGGTTATCAGACGTTTATCGACTTTTAAATCTGCTACTTTTACAGTTTAGAAAATGTAATGACATAGACTCTATTATCATAAATTTTTTTGCTATTTTTGCAAGCGTCCCATATATTTTTCTTCTTAAAGATTATTTTTTAAGGTTTCTGAAACCATAAAGACCATGTATGAGGTTTTTTTTTTTAATCAAACAATAGAAACTAAACTATTACTTTTCTTCAAACCATAGAGACTAAATTTGCAATTCAACCAATTTTTGAATATAGACAATATTCTTAAATAAATAAACAATTGACAACTTATTGTCAACTAAATCTTTGTGGATAAGTAAGATTAGTTCTACGATTTATAAACATATATTATGAAACATATTTTAATAGTTTTTAAAGTTATAATTCAATTTCTGATTCAAACATCAAACAAGTATCTCAAAACTCAAAATACAATTCTATCCTCGTTGAATTTCTTGTTTTCAAATTTTTATTTTCAGATTTTTTTTATCAAATTGACCCATAAACTTTTGAAATAAACTTTAAAATACCATTTTTCATTCATTTATGGGTGTGTTGTTAGCATCTCATTTTGAAAAGGGTTTGTTTTAAAAATTAACAAAATAAACCAAAATATTTACAAAATGTAACAAAATATAACCGAATTTTAGATTTCATCACTAATAGACTTCTATCAATGACATTGATAGACAATGATGAAGTCTATAAGCATCTATCATTAATAGAGTCTGAAATTTTTCTATATGTGTAAACATTTTAAGCAGCTATATATGCCATTTACAATAATATCCCTTTTAAAAAATATAATTTTAAACTGTCAAAAGTTGTATAAGTTGTTGCACTTTATGTCATAAAACTCGTATAGTTTGTAAGTCAAAATCATATTCTGTTCAATAAAGTTGTTATTGAGATTTTGTTAGTAAAATTCAATACTATAATCTTTAATCCAGTAAACTAAGGTCTTGAGGCTATCTTGAGTAAATTTGAACTTTATGTAGAGACATAAACATGGATCAAGTTCAAGTATATAGCCTAAATGGTCTATAGTATATGAATAAAGGTTGGACGCCTTTTTTGGGAGACACTATGGATGTGGCTCACTTTGTAGTTAGTATAAACGATGTGATCCTAAATCATCATGTAGAGACATGAAAGTGGGAGCCTCCTATGTAAAAAGTTTTCATAAGACTGAACCATGAAATACTCACTTTTACATTATAACACCATTGACTGTTCAAAATTTACTATTTCGATTATTGATGGCCTTGATAACTTAATTTTAATCCTGAGTTAACTATGGACTCCTGTTCACATGAGATTATCATTAGATTTGCATAAGTGAGGGCAACTCATCAACGTTGGTCTAATAAGCCTCCCATTTTAAAGGTAATATAGGGTAAATAGATGGGGGGACATAATGTAAGGCCCTGATCGCGTACCACCAATGCGACAAAGACCATACGATGAGGGAGTATGCATACATGACCTAACCCCAAAGAAGAAGGTTCTATTGAGGAAAATCATCACGAAGAAATCACTTGGATAAGAATGTAGTGCTCGAGGAAGAGTGCAAAAGAAGGAAAAAGGTGACTCGAAGAAAAAAACCTATATAAGTTATATTGTGCAGATGTAATTAAGCAACGTGATAAGGACAAATGGCGAGAAGAAGCCTATATGGGATGTTAAGAGTCAGGCGTTTGACATAGTGATGTGAGAATAAGAACTTATGCTTATGAAGCTTTAGGTGTCCTGTTCACAAGACTAGATGATCCTAAAAAGAGAAAAAAAAAAGGCTTGTAGCTTTCTAAGGAGATAAAGAGTGTGAAGTGATTTAAAGAAGTTTGACTTTCCAAGGAGATAAGTTGTCGGCTGGCTGCATGATGTGGAAAAATGGTGAGGAGACACGTGGAAAGCGTGAAAGTGACCTTTAGACAAGAAGACCACTATAAATAGAATTAAAAATCAAGAAAAAGGGTCGAAGACAAAAAAGGGAGGAAGGGATTGAGATTGAGTGTATATATGTTATTAGGTGTTGAGGCCATTCGAAGTATTGTTCTAAGGATGTATAGCCAAGCTAAGGAAGGAAGATAAGTTGTCTTTGTAGTCTTACATGGCGCGTTAACTATGAAAGTTTGTATTACGCTTGAGCATCTAGTTGGTAAGCGTATCGCTCCTCATTGTGTATGATTTAGCTCAAAATGAAAATTAGTGTAATATCTAGGCAAACAAGGCCAAGTCCGAGAAGCCAGAGAGCCAACGAGCTGAGTCAGGAAACGTGTAACTCCAAGTGCGGTCTACTAAGAGAGGTGGTTAGGTAATTGAGTTAAAGGTCTAAGGTGCGCCTCTACACCTCTATGTACCTGCCACAACGAGCAGTGTTTAACAGAGTAGAGAGAAAAGGGTTATAGAGAAATGCACTCAAGTTGAGATGTTGATAACTCGAGAAGAAGGGGTTGAAGAAACGGATCTTAAAACCTTGTAGACCACAATGCAAAGTGTTCCACCTTGGCAGCAAAAAAGAACAAGGCATATTGCTACACGATGAGGTTGTTAGGTGTCGAGACCATGGAAAGACCAGTTTTGAGGCAACATAACCCAATTAAGATGGGGAGACACATATGTGTGGTAATCTCATAAGGCATGAGAGCCATGCCATCTTACCTTGTACCTGAGGAGCCATTTGAAAGGCAGGTTGCTCTTGAACGTAGAATGCTCACTCCTAAGTGAAGGTGTGTGGTGCCTTTGTAAGACACACCACAACTGAGTTCAATTATTTTTTATATTTTCTCTCTTCTATATTCTTCTTTTGTGTTGTTTAATTGTTCTTATTTAGTTTCATTGTTCTTATTTCATAACACATTATCAGCACGAGTCTCACCAATTTAAAGATTGTGTAAAAATTGGTTTTGATTTATGTTAAAGATCCACTGAAATCTTCTCTACAGTTTTGAGGTATTTAGAATTTTGTTTAAGTACGGTAAGTGTTTTAATTTTTGTAATTTTGCATAAGTTTGTATTTGGTGTATTCATCATTTATCTTCTCACCACCATCATTCATCTTTCATGAATTTGAACATAAAGTTCAAAGAATGTGGGTACTGTACTTTAATCATATATATGTAAAGTTATGTGTTTGCAAATTGATTGTTAAAATATATTTATATTTTACATTTGTTCTAATAAAATTGTAAAACTCATACAACGTTTTATTTGAGCATTAAATATTGAGTTGTGGCTTAAAACATTTGTGAGTTTTTGAAAAGAAAATATATTAGTACTGTTACTTTGTATTAAGTGAATTAGACTGTTGTTTGTCTTTAAGTTTCTCAATCATATTGAATTTGTTTAGACATGTACTTGTTGGATTCCAAACTCCATTCTCTGAAAATTTAGATTTTTAATTAGCTTATTACATATTGTATATATGCATGGGTCTTCATCACAATCTTTTCCCATTGTGGATAAGCATTTCATGAATTATCGGTAAAATATCTATATATTGTTGAGGAAAAAAATTTATGATTGAGAAACTCAAATAACCTTATTTTGAGTGATTCAAAATAGAAAAAAAAATATACTATATCATTTTAGATGTATGTTCTCTAAATGTTATTTAAATTAAAGTGGTAAATCATATCTTCTTTTTAAATATAATTTTTATATTTGAAAGATTTGATTTAAATATTTTTTGAACCAGTTTATATTTTCAAAAATTCAAATATAATTATTTTATATGGAAAATTTAATTAGGATATTTATTTTCTTAATTGGATCGTTTTGACAAATATTGTGGTAGTGTTTATCTTTTAGATATTAAGATTATATAATGTTAATATTACTTTTCAAATATAAGAATAAATATTCAATATTATTTTTCATTTTACTTGTTTGTCATGCTTATATTGAAACTTATTTGATTGTTGAATATTTAAATTATTGTCATGTGAATTTTGTAAGTTTAAAATTTTTATATATAGTGATTATATATATTTGATTAAATTATTCTATGACAAAGTTTATGAAAATTATTTATAATAGTAAGTTGCTTCTTAAACCCAATTTTGTTTTGATGCACCCGAAGTTGCATAAATTAGTTAGTGTTCATTGTTCTTGTCTTGCACTCGTAGTTATACATATCAAAATATATTTGCTCTTGCAACAACAATTTGAGAGAGAAAGTTTGAAACATTATATTACATATTGAGCATGTGTTTCTATAAAAAAAAAGTGATAAATTTCGATCAAATAATTTAATAGCATTCCCCGAAGGAAATGTTATAATATTTAGTAAGATACAATAATGATGAATATTGTAAATATGTATGGTTTTAATTGAAAAATAAAATTCTCATGCAAATATATGTATGGTTCTAATCAAATAAATAAGAAATGTTAATAGATAAGAAATGTTTATTTGATTAGAACTATACATATTTACATGAGAATTTTATTTTTTAATTATGTTTTGGAAAAGATACAATAATCATATTTGAAAAATTAAAATCTTTAACGATGAAAAGGAGAGCAATGTATGATAGCAAACTTTGAGAAAATATTTGTATCTCTCAAAGAGAAAATAGTTTTTATTTTAACCTTATAGATATGATATTATTTGGATATCACAAATTACTTACAATCTCCTAAAGAGATGGTTATTCTTTTTACCCATTTATATACGGATGAAATATTTAGATTTCCTTTTAATCACTTGGAGAGAATAAGAATAGTAATTGATATTTATGTGTTGCATATAGTACATGTATGCGTACTATACTGAAAAGTAAACAATACGTCTTCAAGACTTGATAATCTTAATTGATTGTCTTGATCATCTTGATATACGTTACTATCTTTGTAAACCTATCAAAGAGAAGTTTGGTAAATTGGAAAGACATATGTTGTAATCGATATCATCTAAAGAGATTGATTATAAGAATAATATATGATATGTATATATTATATAAATAATTTTATGTAGGTAGTGCAAATAGAAAATTTGTCTGCTTTTACTTCTCAATTATATTACAAACACATTTGTGTAATTGATATATATGCAACAATGAACCTGAAGTTCATTGATCCAAATATAATATTATTTGACATGAGTGTCATTTTGGGTCAATAATGAAATTGATGCATGATTGAAAATATACATTGACATCCATTGAAGAACTAGAAGATTCTTTCATGTTATAAATTGTCAAAGTCTTTTGTTCTCGAGAGGTTAATTATCAAACTCTCACTAGTGAAAATTGAAATTGAAACTCTCATGCTTTTGGAAGAGATTCATGGTTTGTTAATTCTTGTTGGCGCATTTTGTTGATGATCAAAGATATACTTACTATTTCCTTTTAAGAATGCTAGTGAATTAGCATCCCAAACATGTGATAATTGATTGAGATAAGTGAATGAACATCTTGTAGCTTCTTAATCTATATGAGATCATGTTTAAGATGATGGAACAATTAAATCTCGGAAGGAATGATATATTTGCTATGCAATTTGATAGCTAGATCTCATTAATGAGACAATTTTTCTAACATTAGGGGGAGAAATTAAGAAAATGTTGGAAAATCAATTGAATGAAATGCATAAATATTATCTCATTTTGATCATTGTATATATTACTTTGAACTAGAAGTTCAAAAGATAACTCATTTGTAAAATGTTACAAATCAAATGCATATGCATTTACAGAATATTTACAATTATAAGAAAGTGACCGAGTTATACTGGTTACAAAGATACCATCTAAGAATGATATACCAGTAGTGCAACATGTTGTCAATACTACACGCTTGAAGCGTAATAGAGAAATGAGTTCCAAAGAGAAAGATCCTCGAAGAAGAAGTAGTCAATTAATGTCTTAGTTGAGAATATGAATATTCTAGAAAAAATATGGAATATAATCAGTACTCATAAGAATCTTAAAGTAAATAAGGATAGCAAAGAGGTCTCAATAAAATTATATGTCATGACAAGAAATGGAACCATACTTAAATAAATTGACAACATTTTTACATACAATGTTGCTCACGATGTTATTTATGAAAATAAGTAATATTTCATAAGTGATATATACTTAGACATATTGAACAATGTCGCGACGACACAGAAATGATTGACTTATGTGAAAAGAAATAATTCAATTAATCAAAATAAAACTTATGTTTCAAATCGTGAGAACTAGTAGTTTAGACATTTAGAGAATGTCGAACA
>JBBPDI010000004.1:10949073-10967463 GCA_037974545.1 Cucumis variabilis
TTAGAATTTTGATTCTAAAATTTTGCCAATGTACTGGTATTTTAATATTCCCAATTAAATTGAGTAATGGTTCTTTATTTCTTTCGCTGTCATAGGGCTTTTATTCCTTCATTAAGCTTGTGATTAAACCTCATCAACTCCCTCATGTCCTCCTTGGCTGCAAAAATGCATCTTAACATGATTAGGACACCTAGATAAATCTTAAATCGAATGCCCTAATCATGCCACATTGTTGTCCTACTCATATGGCTAACCTCTATGGTTTTATCGCATAGTCTTGGCCGCATAACCTCTCAACACCTAGACTTGGCTGCCTAGCAAATCACATGCTAACCTTCATGTTCATCTCGCCAAGCTTTGGCTACCCGACTAAAATGCAAAAATTCAAACGCCTAGCCTCAAGCCCCATGCCAACCTCTTAAACATTAATGCCGCAAGCCTTCCTTGTGTGTCCTTCCTCGTGTAGACAAGTCTTCCTCGCGTGACTAACCTCTCATTGTATAGCTTTCTTTGTGTTGTCTTGCTGCCCAACAACAAGTTTCAAATGTCTAGCTTGTTGGGATTTATGTCGTAAAACTCGTGGATTATAAATATAATCCATTGACTGTTATTAATAAAGTGTTATTATTATAATTTTAATAAATGTTACTGATTATATTATTAGTTTTGTCTTAATAACCAAAATCCAGATAACTAACATCATAAGTTGTTTGATGAGTTTTGAACAGTATATAGAGACATACAGGGATCAATGTTTGAGATCAGCTTAAAGGGTCTATAGTATAAGGATAAGGTTGGGTACCTTATCTTGGTAACACTATGGATACGGTTCACTCTGTATTTGATACAAATGCAATGATCCAACACGTTTGTGTAAGTGACATGCGAGTAAGGGTATCTTATGCTTATCATTTTAGAGACAAGACCGAGTAGGGAGCTGGGAACATAATCACACAAGATAAAATTCATTCCTTCCCAACTTTATCTTAATCTAGCCACTCTCACCCGTACAAATCAAAGGACAATCCTTTACGAACAGAAGTTCATAATACACTCAGGATTAAGACTAAGTTACATAGGTTATCCTAATAAAATAGAAACCTAACTAGTTAACAGTGTTAAGTCTAGTGGTTACAATTTCGTGGTTCGATCTTATGCAAACTCATTGTATTGGATACCCTCACTCGCATGTCATCTACAGAAAGCCCATAGTGTTACCAAGATAAGGTGTCCAACCTTATCCCTATATTATAGACCCTTTAAGCTAATCTCGAACATTGATCCATCTATGTCTCTACTTATTGTTCAAGACTCATCAAACAACCAAAGATGTTAGTTTATTAGATTTGGGTTATTAAGAGAACTAATAATATAACCAATAACAATTATTGAAATTACAATAATCACACTTTATTAATAACAGTCAATGGATTATATTTACAATCTACGAGTTTTAGGACATAAGTCCCAACATAAACACCTAACCATGACCACACACCTATGCTTAGAAGTTTTCATGCCTCATCTTGTCGCCCAACTAACCTCTTTTAGAGGTTATTTGGTCCCTTTTTCCACCCACACAACCTTCCAACGCCTAATGTGTCTCTTCTTGACACTTAGCCAAATTTTCTCAATATTTCTCTTTTTCTTAAACCTATACCCTAACTTTTGATGTTTCCAAATAGTTTTAATTTATTTTCCTCTAAGTTCTATTTTTTCCTTGTCCTCAATAACTTCCAAAGGTTTAAGAAATTTTGGGGTTTCACAATGTTTATTGATCGATAAAGCAATTGAATTAGATAAGGTGACTTTATTCATGTCTTATATTCAATCATAGATATCAAGTACTAAAGGGATTAAAACAATAATTGTATTAAGTTATGTTGGATCGCCGACTTAATTTAATATGGGTAACTATAATGTTTTGCTAGAGACCAATTATGACTTTTAGACCATAAAATGAGTTAAAGGCCCATTTATATTAAATTAACCTAACACCAATTGTCATATTAAATTAACCTAACGGATCAAACACAAAAGATCTGGATCAAATTTGTATTTAGGCTGCGTAATTAATAAATCCAATTGGAGAATTGGAATCCTATTGGGAAACGTAAATAATAAGTCCAATTGGAGAATTGGAAACTGATAACTTGTAGAAATACAAGTTATTGTAGTCTTTTAAGTAAAATAATAAAATCTTATCATTTGAAAATAGAAGAAAATAGAGAGAAAAAGTAGGCATTTAATTACTTTACGAAGAGCCTGACGTAAAAGAACTTCACCCTTGTTCTACTATATTCAGGGCTCTTCGTAGGATTCTAACAGAAGAAGACTGAAGCTCGGCCAGTAGCACGTTGTATGTAAGGAGACCCAACCATCCTCTTCAGTGCGAGGAAGTAGATGTTGGTTATCAAGCGGCTAGCAAACAAGGGAGGTTGGCAGGAAAGTCAGAAAAGGAAAAATAGGACAGATTACGCAGCATAACTACAACTTTTCAGAGATCTTAATGGTGCGTGCTGGAATGTCAACATCAACCCATGTGTATAAATAGAGCTTCTCACTCCAAAACAAAGTGTGCACATTTGACTGAAAAAGCAAGCTCCTCATATCGTCCATTCCTCTCTCTTACCTTGAGTTTTAAGTGAGAGCTTAAAGTAAAAGTGAGAGAGATGCATCCCTTTTATTGTCCTCCTCATCTATAATAAAAAATCAGAGTTAAAGAGTATGAGAGATCAAACTCTGCGGAGTAACACATCTATTGTATTTTTATTTTTTATTTTCTATATTGTGTTGTTTTGTAAGCAGAACCTCATGGCCAAAAGGCCTAAAGTGTTATTTATGAAAGCAATGCATTTCTTCTTCCATTCTCCCATCTTTCTTATCTCTCTCCCTATATACAATTGTTTAGTTAAATAGTAATGAACGATGCATTCGATACTTAGAAAGTTATAATGAATGTAGTAAGAGTTTTGTTCAGTTAAGCGTGGAATCTTAACCTTGTTCATTCGAAAGAAAGGCAAAAGTGGAGATCGTAATCACTAACCAAGTGAGAACCACTTTTAGCTAAGCAAGTGGCGAGAAGAATATAACAGTGCATTCTTGTCCCCAAGCTCATCCTTTACATACATGATTGAGAGGTTAATGTGTGTTGAAAACACTAAAAGGTGTATGACGTAATTAAGGATTAGCTACTGTTACTACATTTAAAATGATTAGATACAACGCATCACTTGACTTGTGTATTTGCATCCCGAAAGGTGAGCGAGTATGACATTGCACTAAGAAGTTGCAAGCCTCAATTCGTAGTTAATAGATGCTTGTATTGCCTTGAAGTATTGAAGCATCATTTATTATATTTAGTAGTTCAATTTTCCTTCCCGCCATGTCTATAGTGAGTTCATATCTCATCACGCCATACCACCATGTTCACCTTGCACCACCAAGCATAATAGTGTAAATAGTTAAGGTAATTAGTATATTGTTCATATGTTTTACTGTTATTATAACATCTCTTATTAGAATAATAAGGTTAAAACATATAAGAAATGATCAAAGCGTGTGACTTATATTATAAATACATAAGTATTTAGAAATACATCTTACATAAGTATCATGCCTATTTTATGTGGTTTTCATGTTTAAATGTAGGATAAGTGGGCAAGAAGAAAGGAACAAATCACTGAGGACATCTCGCGCACAAGCAACGTGATGGAAACTCGCCTGGTGAATAACATCTTCAGGTGATGACCCACATCATCACATGAGGAAAGCTCATTAGAAAACAAAAAGGGAAGTTGGAGTGACGCGACTTTATAGGACTGAAGTCAGCTCTGATAGTCTCAGAGGAATAGAAGTTTTCCTCCTAAAACTACCTATAAAATTACTTCATCCCCATCAAGAAAAGGAATGCCTGCATGGGCCAACTAGGGGTCTAAATAGACCATGAAAGAGAGTTTCGATAAACAAAAATTGTAAAGAGTTCATTTTTCTTCTTTTACTACGGCCATTCTGTGAGAGAGAGAGCTTAAAGCCTGAGTAGAGAAGAAGACCATTCCCCTTTTTCTCCTAACTTGTAATATTTTTTCATTGTTCTATCTTCTATTTTTGTATTCTTTGTAATGTGTATTGTACATATCGCATGTTGACCTACAACCTACATTCTTTGTATATATTACATGTTTATGCCTGTTCAATCTAACATTCTTTCCTTTCCACTAGTCATTGTGTTATTTGTAGCCTAGTTAGATGATAAGTTCTTGATAAAGAGTGTTACTTATAAGTCTTATCGTGTTAGTTGAGCTATTCTCATCGCTTGATCAGCGTAAGTCACCAACTACCTGAGAGAAAAAGTAACTAGGACCTAACTAATGCACACAAGGAGGAGCTTTGTCTTCCCTTGCGAGATTATTTCCAACATTTGTATCCCGAAAGGAGAACACTTGTGGACAGTGGGCATTGAGAGGTTGCAGTCATTAATCGTAAAATCCTATATGATTTGTAAATAGTCCCTTCCAGATATAACTCGTCAATTCATACTTAGTCATATGGATCTGTGAAAGCGACCATGTATGGCATATAATGACTTTGAGAGTAGAAGCCTTAATCATAAGTATGGTTTAGTGAGTTATATCGCATCAAGGTTATCTTATTACTTATTTGCATAATAATACATAGACATTCCTTCCTTCATTTCTTTGATACAATTTAGTTCACATTACCATACCACTTTCTTATCCCCTCTTTACAGACTCTCGTTGCTTAGTTTAGTCATTGAGCTTATTTTAGAATTTCTTACATTTGTTATTCTTTAATTCTTTCATATCGTCTAAATGAGGAGTAATTCCTAGAACTAATATCTTGAATCAATTCCTTGTGTTCGATTTTGGATCACCCAAGTAAACTTGCTGTTTTGCTTGCACTTGGGTTAACAGTACGAAAACTTGTACTCAGCGAGGACTTAGCTATTACGCGATGAAGAGAGATATAGTGAGAATTTAGCATGCGATGATTATGCCCTATGACTTATCACTTAGAATTAATCACACAATACAGAAAGATATGGTGAGCATCTTAAGTGCAATGAACCTTCTTTGTGGTGTATTGTCATTGTATTATATACATGCAAAACGACTAGTTTGTTTTCCAACATAAACTCTACATACTTTAAGTCATCACGCATTCCAAACTCATCATCGGGATCTAAGATTCTCCTCTCGCCTGAACCTAGAATTCATATTCAACTAAAGTCACGCAAGTTACTTAGGATCCTCACCAACGTCTTTTCACATTCAAACTTTTCCTTGGACTTGGGATTCACATTCAACTAGTGTCTCATACATTATTCCTTGCCTAGACCTAGGATTCACATTCAACCAGTGTCTAACATCAAGATTTCATCACAAATTGTCCCGACCTGAGATTCTTTCCTCGTCGAGACCTGAGATTCACACTCAACCAGCATCACATGAGTTACATGAGATTTCTACTAGCGTCTTACGATATATCATACCATACCACAACACACAAACCACACTATTAAGAATAAGGGAGTATTAGATCACAACTTACTCCTAACATAGATTATCATCGTAATAACAAAGTCATGCAATCAAACATGAACACGAGGTTACAAAAGAATACTTGCAACACAACATTTATAAAATATTTATTTCCAAAACGAAGATTGTAAATACAAACGTTTCCGAGATAAACAACCATTCATTCGTGTAGAAATACTCATTTTACTTTATGAAGAATCATTCACTAATATTTATTAATTTATAAGGATCACTCATTAAAATAATTAGCCTCAACTCCTTTCTTCTTTGCTTTTGGCTTTCTCTTCTCGTCTAACAATTCAATTCGACCAGTTGTTCAGCATTAAGAACTTCCCTTTATCATTTTTATAAGAAAATCTAATATCTCCAAAATTGCCTTTTTTCTTTGGCCTTTGGCCCTATTTATAGTGGTCTTTCACATCTATGGGTCACTTTCATGCTTTACATGTGTCACCTTATCGATTCGTCGCACCATGCAACTAATCCAATCTCGATACACAGGCTAAAATGCCAGTGACAATTGGACGTTTCCTTGAGACGTCAACCATATCTCTTTGGAAAGTCAAACTTTTTAATCGTTTGACTCTTCCTATCTTCTCGGAAAGCAACATACATTTTCTTTCCTTAGAAGGCATTTGGTCCTTTTAATAGGACAACTACTTCTCGCCACACTCCCTTAGACGTAGGTACTTTTTTCCACATTACAACGCTAAACGCTTAGTTCTTATCATCCAATGCATCGTCAACTATTCTTATCGCCTCGCTTACCTTAATGTGATAGAACTTAGACTCAACATTTCTCTTTGTGTTGCTTGTTCTCCTTTTGCATCCTTCCTCGTATAATGCCTCACACTTACACTTATCCAACATAACTACCCAGCAAGGTTCTTCTTCAACATGGCTTCCTTCTTTTGGATCAAAGGCTCACATATTAAACATAAATTACATTGCAAAACATGCATTATATTTTGCATAACATTAACATCAACATGACACGACTTTGAAAAGAAAGCTTTGTAAAACTTAGTATTTTTCTTTAGAAAGGTCACTCACGAAGCCTAGCTTCCTTTACTCTTCCCTCTTTCTTACCAACCAATCCTTCTTTCCTCTTGTAGCCTAGTCTTCCTTTTCTTCCTTCTTCTTAATGCCTAACTTCAAGAATTTTTCTTCTCTCCTGGTAGTCTTTCTTCGGTAGAACTTCAGTATCTAGAGCTTCCTTCACACTTCCTTCGAAATCTTAAGTTCTATTTATATTAATTCTAAACCGGATTATTCATCGCTAAGCTCATTTTAGCTTGGCATCTCCTTCTTAGTGCTTTACACGTGTAGGTTTAATATTTTCTTTAACCATGCTTAACCTTAACTCAACACATAAGACGATGACTAATCTGGATTAGTAGCTTTACTTAAATTTTCTAACTTTTTTTCCTCGCCTGACCCTTTCTTGCCTAACCCAAAACATAAAACTCTCCTCACGTTTAGCTAATTGAAACACGTACTCTTCCCAGCATCTCTAGTCAAAATGCATATCCAAAAAATATTCTTCTTATACTTAACCATTTTCACTCCCTTTACCATAGAACTTAAGATACTTAACCTATCTATTCTTTCTCTTTAACCCTTCTATCAGAAAACGGGCTCACACTCTAGGCTTATGCTTGGTTTAGATTGAGTCGAGTTCAACCCACTACTATTCTTCTAGAATTGGCCTCGTACGAGTCATACCTTAGTAGAGAGCTTTCTTTGGGGTTCATGTCTTGCTCAAACTAGGCCAACCTAGCCTATTCTGTGTCATAAAACTTGGAGCTGGTGATACGAATCGAGTCTAGTCCGCTTACCTCACCTTGTTCCAAACTTTCCATTCTTCCCTTTAGTTTAGATTATCCCAAAATAGATATGTAAAGTGAAGGGATCGAACCTCATATCATAGTTTATGTTGATCATGTTGGTTGAGCTAATACTTATGTTGGGTAAATCCATAAAATTTTTTAAATAAAAAAATAAAAAATGATGCAAATCAACGTAATTGAATAAGTGATTTTGATAAAATTTAATTATAATTAGGATAAGATATGACTTTGGTTCTTGAGTTTGACACTAGATTTTGATATGGTATCAAAGTTTCCAAAACTGGCAATTTAATCCTAAACTTTGAATAATATTTTAAAAAGTCTTTAAATCGTTATTGATACCTTTTTTCTGTCAATTTAACAAAACTAGAGTTTTGGTCAAAGTTTTGTCTTTATTTTTTGACATAAACTCCAATATGAATATGAGTAGAATTTGCACTACTTAATTCAAAATTGAACTTGGAGTAAAATGAGATTTCCACCGAAGTTGCTTATTTTGAAATGTACACAAGCTTAAATTTTGGAATATAGCCAAATTTTACTTTGAGATAAGCTAGAAATATGACCCATAATCTTAAGGATAAAAGCCTAAGCATAAATAATTTGAATTTGAGATAAAATTTGAAATATGACCAAATTTTAATTTGAGATAAACTTGAGATTTTATCTGTAATTTAATTTGATTTGAAGATAAAAGTCAAATTTGGGTTTGATAAAAGTCAAACTTGGATTTGATAAAAATCCAAGTCTATGATTAAGGCGTGCTCCTCTCAAAGTCATTGAACGCCACACTTGGTCTCCTTTAAAGATCCAAATGACTAAGCCTAGTTAAGCAAGGTATATCTAGAAGTATTTACACTACAAGAAATTGGAATAATTCTGACGCCAAAAACAACATCGATGAAAGATGCATCGGTGTTGACCACCTTTCAGTGATGCAACATTGGTTGCATCAGTGAAAAGACATTCCACGATGCATAAAAACCAAACGTCTCAGAAAATTTAAAATTAAATTTAATAGCTTCACTTTCCGCGGCGCACAAGAATCAGACGTCGTGGAAAGTTTAATATTAATTTAATATCTTCACTTTCCGCGACGCACAAGGATCAAATGTCGCAGAAAGTTTAAAATTGAATTTAATATCTTTACTTCCCACAACGCACAAGAACAAGACGTCGTGGAAAGTGAATATATTAAATTAAATATTTTTGCTTTTTGCGACGCACAACAATAAGACGTCACAGAAAGTTTAAAATTAAATTGAATATATTCACTTTCCGCGAAGCACAACAATAAGATGTCGCGGAAAGTGAATAAATTTAATTTCATTTTCAACTTTTCGCGACGCACATGAATCAGACATCGCGGAGAGTTTAAAATTAAATTTAATATCTTTACTTTCTGCGCACAAGAACCAGACGTCGCGAAAAGTTTAAAATTAAATTTAATATCTTTACTTTTCGCGACGCACAAGAACCAGACGTTGCAGAAAGTTGAATATTAAATTTAATATCTTTACTTTCTGCGACGCACAAGAATTAGACGTCGCAGAAAGTTAAAAATTAAATTTAATATATTCACTTTCTGCGACGCACAACAATAAGACATCACAGAAAGTTTAAAAATAAATTTAATATCTTCACTTTTCGCGACGTCTTATTGTTGTGCATCGGGAAAAGTCCACTCTATTTCTTTCCCCTTCACCACAGAACCGATTGCAAAACGAAAGGAAGATAAAATCGGCCGAGAGAGAGGGAAAGGAGGAGATTTGTGCTGCCATCCGTCCGTCTTCGCCATCAACATTACCGCCGACAGAAGTGTCCTTGTCCCCCTCTTTCTCCTCTGTTACTATTCCCCACTGTCCTTCTCTCCTTCTCTCTACTTTCTTCATGTTTTCCTTTTCCGAATCACTCATCTCATTCTCTCATTCCTTGTACTTTCTCTCTTTCCCTTCTTCGAATCCTCAAATCCCTCTCTCATTCCTTATACTTTCTCTCTTTCCCTTCTCAGAATCGCTCATCTTCATCTCTTCTGTAGCCACCTAATTTTATCCTACACATTTTTATTATTTTTCTTTAAATATATATATTATATATATACACACACTTTTTTTTCTTATAATAATATATTTATTTTTATTTAGAAATTTCTTTATAACATCAAATTTTATTTCTTTTAAAAAAAAAGGAAAATTACTCAATTAATACCACATTTAACTTATTTATAGAAATTAATAAAATCTTCTTTTTAACTCATGGTAGGAAAAAAAGAAATTAATAAAATCATTTTTTAACTCCTTTTAAAAAAATAAATTAAGAAAATATTTTTAACTCATTTTAGAAAAAAGAAAATTTTATTTGTTTTAAATAAAATCTTTTTCTATTTATTTTAGGAAAAAATAAATCATTTTTATTGTTACAAAATCCCATAATATTTTATATCTTTTATTTTTGGTAAAAAATAAAATTTACTTTATTAGTATAATATCAAATTTTGATTTTATTCTTATTATTTTTTCCTAATTTGTGGTGCACCCCGGATCTATAAATAGGACCTTTGTCATTTGAAAAAGAGGAAGAGAAAAGTTTCTTGCAAGAAAATCTTTAGAGAAAATTTTTTAGAGAATCCCAAAAAGTTTCTGCAAAAAGTAGATTTTTTTTTATTCATTTCATTACGTTAGTGTCTTTACCGATTTTTTTTTTGTACTTTTTTTTGTCTTTAGCAAATCAAATCTCATGTTAAAATAGATTTTTGTTAGAGGTTACAAGTGGTAGAGATTTACTCTCAAGGATTCGCACCTCATTGACGAATAATTTTCTTTGGGATTTGAACTTTTTTTTTCCTCCCTTTTTCTTTAAAGATAGAGAGAGAGAAAAAAAGAATTGTATAAGATTTTTTTTTGACTTTTTTTTTTTACTTTTATTGTTATTTTTTTTAAAAAAAACTTAATCTTTTTCTTCTTTCTGAAAAATAGAGAAAAACAAAGAGACATAAGATTGTTTTAAATCCTAATCTTTATTTTTTTTCTTTCTAAAAATATAGAGAGAAAAAACAAGTAACAGAAAAGATTAGGTCATTATTATTTAAAAAAATGTATATTATTGTTATTGTACTTATATTTATATTTATTACTTTTTTTATTATTATTACTATACTTATTATCGTTATCGATACATTTACTCTCTTTTAATTTCTTCTTATTTAACTATTATATATATATATATACATACATACATACATATATATATATACATACATACATATATACATATATATATACATACATATATATATATATACACATACAAAACTTATTATTATTAATTTCTTTGTATCATTACTTTTACTATTATTATGATGATGGGTGGCAACAAGGCAACTTGCCGCCACACCTCTATTTTTTTTTTATAAAAAAATATTTATATTTATTACTGTTTTTCTTTTATTTCTTCTTTCCTTTCTTTCTTCTTTCCATTTTTTGGTTGTCTACTGTTTCTTTTTTTTCTTCTTTTTTATTTTAACTTAATTTCCTTGCATGCATAATAATTATTATAATGTAATCTTAAATTCAGGAATATTTTTTTTTACACTTTGAAGTATTACTATGGCATTTTATATCAGTTATTTAATATTTTTTCTTACATCATATTTATCTTTATATTTTATCATTCTAAAAAAATTTGACGATGGAATTAAAAATATCTAGAAGTCTGTTATTTCTAAATTCTTGAGGTGAGGAGATCGGTTATTTGGAAATCCAAGATCGATTTCCAATATTTTTCAAAAAAATAAACATCTTATCTTACTTAATTCGTTGTGTGATATATTTGATTACATTGTGTATTTTTTTCCTGTTGACCTAAGTTTGAAGTTTTTCTTAATTTCCTTTTTTAACCGTTTAGAAATTTTTGCTTTAAAATTATCATTTTTAATGGCTTGTTTTAAAGTTTAAAATATAAATCTATATTTCATAAGGTTTCCTAATCAAATTTTTTAATAACTCACATCTATTTCGCTAAAACAAAATCCTAAGATGGAATCTAAAAAATTTAGGAGTACGATTTTCTAGATTTCTTGAGATGAGGGATCACATCTTTGGAAGAACAAGATATGGTCCCAAGAAAAAATGAATTTAATCAATGTTTTTAAAAAAAATCTTTATTCGAAGACTAGCCTATGATACATTTTGAAAAATTGTAATAATTTCTCATTTTCTTAAGGTGGGGAATTTTTCTCAATATATTCTAATTAATGGAATATTATTCCACTTATTTTATGGGATCATTGTTTCAAATATTGGAATGATGAGCAAGGAAATAAGACATAAAAAAATTAAATAAATTTTATTCAAGACTTTAAGTTAGGCCACCGTTTTCTAAACGGGTGTTACGGGGTGCTAATACCTTTTTCGTACACAAATGACTCCCGAACCCAACTTTATTTTTCGCAAACCATTTTTTTAAAAAAATTATTTACTTTATTTTGGTATCCAATCACACCCTAAAAAAAAATTGGTGGCGACTCCTATTTTCCTTTTAAATAAATAAAAAAACTCATTTGAGGACGTCGGCCGCTTCACGTCGTCTCGAGCACGTGGTGACACCTTCTTCTATTCAATTTCATTCTCCAAAAACGATTAATCGCTTAGGAATAGACTAATTTATCAGCAACATCAACCATATCTGACAAGGACATAAATAAATGGAAGAATTTAGTGGGTTTCTTTTTGTATATAAATAAAATAAATAATTAAAAAAATATATATTTAAAGCCTTCCGCAACGCTGCGTCACAGAAGCCTTTTGCGATGTCGCATCATGGAAGCCCTCTGTAACGTGTTGCAGCATGCGTCGGGGAAACTTTCTCCGTAGTTGACGTGAGCCGCATCGAGAAAAGTATCCCTGATGTGTTTTCTCCAACGTGCTTGTCAACGTCACAGTAACCTTCTCCAACGTTGGTTAGGTTTTCGGCGACGTATTGCTACGTCGGAGAAAATCTTATTTATTGTAGTGTTACTTATACTACTTATAGAGCTTCATGTTTAAGGACGACAACTTCTCGACGCTTATTGTCCACACTTGTTCACCTTTTGGGATACAAATAATGGAAGTCATCTCGCTAAGGTGAGAAAACTCTTTCTTTCACGTGCTAGTCACACCCTTGCTACTTGCCCTCTCGGGTAGTTGGTGACAAACATTGGCCAAGTGATGAAAATAACTCAGTTACCATGATAAGCACTGTAAGTAAAACTCCTTATCAAGAATGAATCATAAAACTAAAGTACAAGCAACACAAACACAAATGAACAGTAAAGAAATGGATGGATTGAGAATTGTGTAAATATACATTGTATTAAAAAATGAAAGCCTTCGGCCACTGTACAATATGAACACATACAATGTAAAGCAAATATAAAAGTGGAAGGAAAAGAAAAAACATAACAAGTTAAGAGGAAATAGGGATGAGATCTTCACTCAGACTACAAGTTTTCACTCTACAGACTGATCAGAGAAGATGGAGATGAACTTTACAGACGGTGGTAAGACTTTCTAAAAATGGTCGGTCAATGTAGACCTGTGACCTTTATGACCCATACAGGCCTGTTTTCTTGGTGGTGATGGAGCTTCTTATATAGGCATCTTTCGACGAAAAATCTATCTTTTTCGTCAAGTCACGTCACTCCAACTATCACTTTTATCTTCTTGCAAACCTCTTCTCGCGTGGTGATTTGGTCTTCTCGCCTTGCCTGTGTACAAGTTCCTCTGCGATTTGCTAGCTTATTCTTTTGTTAATGATCTTACGTTTAGACACTAAAAATGGAGTAAAACAGGCATGAATCTTATGTAAAATATATTTCTAAATAATTATGTATTCACAACATAAGTTACACATTTTGGTACACTTACCACGCGTTTTGGTACATTTACCATGTGTTTTGGTCTGATTACTCTATCTAAAAGGTCATAATAACTTGTATTTTTACAAGTTATCAGTACGCGAAGTAATCATTTGGCGATTTAACCACTACGCAAGTTGACTAGTGAAGGCGTTTTGTCCAAGCTAGATACCAGCGCATTAAGCATTTTGTCTAGGCATTCTGTATAGGCGTTAGGCTTCACAATGCATCACTCCTTCTAGGCGAATTGCAACGTGTATGTATATATGTGTGTATATATATAGAAAAGACCAAGTCATCTCATATTTTAATGTTTAAGAAATAAACTATTCAAACTTATTAACTAACTTAATAAAAACATATCTTTAAAAGTGATATTTTAATCTTTAGGGACTTCTACTAAAAATTTAAATGTACCCAAAACTCGAATTGATTAAATTCTTTTACAACCATTGCTATAGGTCCTTGAGAATCATTTTGTGATGTTTATCTAATTTGGTTGCATAAGAGTTTATTGAAAAATTAAATATATACTTAATTTACTTTAATTATTTTTTTATTTAAAAGAATTAATATTATTGTTTATAGCAAATAACTTATACGAGATATAAGCCTTTAATCTTTTAATCAAAGATAGATGTCTTGATTACATGGACTATAGTTAATAGTTTAACAAGTAATCTTATTTTCATTTTTATTAAAAGTAATCTCAATGTTCATGGTGTTACTAACTGTTAGATAATAAAATAATAGTTGTATCAATTTCAATCTTGAACTTTTGTAAGTGTATCAACTTACCTCCTTCGTTATATTAGGTTTGAAAAACCTTCATATAAAATGTATAAAAGTGAATTAAACCTCCAAACTTTCTTAAATAAATTAGTTTAGACTTTTGAGTGTAATTTTATTTAAGAACTATTTATGAATTTACTATCCTCGCCTACTTTAAAAACAAATTTTTGAAGTTTACACAAGTTTAAGAAACTCATGGTACACATGAAATGCATAAATTAACTGAACTAATGAAAATCCTGAAGTTTAATTGGTTCAAAACATAACTTTCACAAATCATACAATAATAGTTCGAAGGAAAATGTAAATTGATACGCCAACAAGATTTTAAATTGATATTTTTTTCATGACAAATCTAAATCATATCTACCCAAAATTCATAATCTTTTGAAGAAGAATTAAATAAATCTTATTAATGTATGAACTGTGGACAAAGTGTATAGCTTAAAGGTAATTGATATATGCTTCTCCTAAGATAGGATGTTCAAAAATATATATAACAATTATTTTTAGTACAAGTGAGGTAAGGAGATTCAAGCCGTGAAACTCGTGATTATTAACACACTAAGATACTAATTGAATTATATTTGATTCATATGCTCTTGAAAAAACTATGTTAATATTTTTAAATTGTAATATTCTACAATATTTCATTTCGTATCAACGTGACATCCAATTTCTATAGTTGAACTAATTTAATATTCCTAAATGATTGCTCGATTTTAAAACTAATTAAACTTAAAATAAACATATCCACAGTTCAAATATTTTTTTAATTTTACATTTAATTCTCAAGTTTGAAGAACCTATTAAATAAATCAAAATGTAATATTTTATTCAAACATAAATTAAAAATCACTATTAAATACTAATAATAAATAAATAAATTCTCAATCAAAAAATTCTACTCACACAAACACAAACTACATCCAATAAGATTTTAAATACATCATTGTAACACTTTTACATGCACTTTTAAGTTTGAGGCTTCCCAATATTATGCTAAATTTCTTTTTTAATTTCACATCAGTGAAACCTAAACAACTATTTACGGGACATAGTACGTTTTCTTAAAACTATTTTACCTTTAATTTTTTTTAAAATCAAGATTATTCTTTTTTTCTCAATTTCTTACGATGAAACTGCCTTTTATATTAGTTTTCAAAAATTGACTTTATTTTTTAAAACAGGAATAAAAAGTAGAAAAAAGAGTAAAAAATTTAGAGAGAGAAGAGATATTTTTAGACTTAATTGAAAAAACAATAAATGAAATAGTTACTAATTACGGTCAAAGTTGAAAATGTTTCTTTCTTTCAAAATTAAATAATACATTAACCTTCCTATTAGATTTTGTTAAACACCTCTACAAATATGTATCTAAACACAATTTTTTTAGACTAAAACCATATTTATAAAATGTGTTTTATAATTAAAATATCTTTAATAGGGTGTTTGACATACCAACGTAAAATAAGTTGAGTTTGTATAATATAGCAACTCATTGTTTGGTCCACCGACTTTTTAAATGTTGATGGAGTTGAGTTGGTATATTATATAAGCTTTCACTTTTTTCAATGAGTTCACCCATCAACCATCATTGATCATTACCATTATCACTCCAAGAACCAATTTCGATGAACACTTTTACACATCTAACTTCAACGACTGATTTCGGGCTTCGTCAACCAAACTCTAACGACCAACTCCTATGACAAATTTTGGGCTTCGACACCTTCGATAACAAACTTATCCAACAAAAATCAACTGCAATGACCACCTTTGTGTGACGAATTTCAAGTTTTGACTACAAACTCTTGCGACCAACTCCAAAATCACTTCATGCAACCAACTTTTGCCTCTGATGACCATCTATGACTAATGTTCGAAAAAAAATCATCTTTGACAATCAATTTCGATAATCACCTTCAACTTTGACCCTTTGAGATAAACTTCAACGAAAATTATTTTTGAAAATCAACACCAATGACAAGTGATAACCACCTCCAACAATCAATACTAACATTCACCTTAGGCAACCAAGAATGACAAGATCATCTCTAATAATCAACTTCAACAATGAACACATCTAGCGGTCAACTCTGACAATCGTCTTGAACAGCTAACTCCAACCACCAACTTTGTTGTTCATTTTCAACAACTAACTCGACCAATAATATGCTATAAAAAGAAAAAAAGAAGATGATTAGCGAAAGTGCTTTTAAGTACAAAATTAAAATTGTTAGTTTATAACGCTTAATAATCGCCTTTTATAATAATTTGCTATTGAGGAGTTGCCTAAGAATGGTCGAGTTATCCTTACAAACTTATTTGTCACAAGCATCCTGAAGATCGATTGATTCTTAACAACATCACCACAATCAATGAAGATGTATTGTTTTTTTTACTTAATAGGACTAACTAACTTAACTATGTTAAGAACAATATTTTTTTTTCTGTATGCATGCAATTGTTTTTTTTGTTGACCATATACATGTGTGTGTATAGATGTATATTTATATTTATATGTATACATGTATATACACTATTATATTTTTATTTAATTGAATTTACATATCAAATGAGTGCTAATAATTTGAAAAGTATGTATATAGTTGTGGTGGAACAAAAAATAAACAAAATAACAAATAACAAAAGATAAAAAACAAAAGAATACCCATAAAATAGAGATTTGTTTTCTTAAACATTTCGTAGCAATAATTAGTGAAAGTGACGATATGTTTTTTTATGATTCTCCAAATTCGAAGGAATGAATTAAACGCAAAATTGTTAAAGAAACGAAACGACATTCCATTAACTACTAAGATAATGGGAGAGATTTAATTAAAAGAAATCATGAGAGAAGAAAAATACAAAATAATGATGAGAAAAAAAAAAAGAAAATGATGAAACTCATAAAGAAAAATTAGGAATCAAAAGTTTTGATTTCTCTTTTCTTTTACATTTTATTTATCTATGTTAGGATAAAAAAATGTAGTGGATTATTATTCATTACCAAAAAGAGAGGGAAAAGGAAACTTTAAAAAAAATTATTCTAGCAAAGATAGGTAAAATTATTTTTTAAAAAAAAATTAAAACAAAAATAAGTTAAAAAAACTAAAACAAAAATAAGTAAAAAAACAAGATAATTAAAAAAAATTAAGAAAAACCCTACATATAACATATGAACTCTTAAGGGTGCGTTTGGGGAGGAAAAGAGTCATGGGAAAAAAGGATTATGATAATCCTAGTGTTATGATAATAGGTGTTTGGGGTTAGGGTTATTATTGGTAGTGTTATGATAATATGTGTTTGAGGGAAGGAATATGAATGGTAGTTTTATGATTATATGTGTTTGGTGAAAAAATTATTGTTGTAGTATTATGATAATATGTGTTTGGAGAAAGGGTTATGAGTGTAATATTATGATAAGATGAAGTGAAAAAATTTGTAGGGGTTATTAGAAGATAAAGTAGGAAAATTTGTAAGATTATGAAAAGATGAGGTAGAAAAATTTGTAGGGTTATTTAACCTTAATCCCTAAAAATGCAAACCCTTGGCCCAAACAAATAACACTTTTCCTAATCCTCTAAATCCCCACTCCAAACACACCATGGAATTCAAACACAGACATATAATGATATAAATTAAAACAATACAACTTTACACTCTAGACACAGATATATAAATTTCATAAAAATATGAACTCTCAACATCTTATCTCAACTCACCACTTGAGTGCTTTAAATTAAATTAAGAGGGATTTGAAAAATCCCAACTAGGAAGAAAGCAAGTGAAAATAGAAAAGAGAAAAAAAAGTTAAAAGAAGTGGCTTTTGAAAAAAGGAATCTATTACCCTAGGCATAGCATGTGGATAAAGTCCAGAACAGTCATATTGCCCCCATACTCGTATACACCTTTCCTCTACCATATTCAAGTTTCCTTTCTCACTTTACTGTGTAAGATAAGATGCAAACAGTAATAATATCTCAGTTTTGTATCTAACTAATAATTAACATAAAAATTGTGGTAGACAGACTAATTAAAAATAGGATATTTAAAGTGCCATAAATTTTTCCATTTTACATCACTTTTGGTTTACCATTTTTGTAAAACTAATAATTGTGCCATAGACCTAATTTTAAAAACTTATTTTGTCAAATTTGTAATAAGCTGTTTTTAATTACAAACTTGTATAGTTCCAAAACTTTGTATGTATCAAATGGTTGTTATCAATCACATTGTTATATCTTTATTGAATGTTTGTATTATATTCTAAATCTACTATGAAACA
>JBBPDI010000004.1:10971934-10982837 GCA_037974545.1 Cucumis variabilis
CAAGGAAAGAAAAAAAGGAGAGGAAAAAAAACCCTCAAACCCAAATCGCCAAAACTCGTTTATAGAACAATTCACAGAAAAAAAAGAAGGAAATCTCACAGATCTCAACAGAAATGTACAAAAACAGAAAGAAAAAAACAAAATGGGGGTTCCAAGAGATGAATGACCGAACAAACCCCACAATCAGATTCCACAGAAATCAAACGAAACAAAACGTCAATACCACAGGTACATTGATCTATTAGAAAGAAAAAAGGGGTCAACATAGTACTACCTGACTGTCAAGCAAGAAGAGGACCGGAGAAATTGAAGACCATAGCCTTGGAAGTGCAAGTGAGATAGGAAGTGAGAGGAACAGGGGAAAAGGTAGATTTCGTTAAGCCCCAAAAAAAGTCAAAATGAGGACCGAGTAGTCGGCGAGAGAAAAGGGATGCATAATAGTTAAAACTAAATTTGATTTAAGTACATATATGTGTGTGATATTCTTATGGTAAACTGTAGAGGCATATGATGCTTCCACGTGCCACGTAGAATGACGTGGGTGAAGATGGACGATTTCACTTGTTAACTACATCTGAGCTGGAGCGGTTTAGTCTCTACTTTTAGTCACACCGACAGTGGCAAAATCGTAATTAATGTCAAACAACTTTTATGCCTTCATTTAATTTAACTAATTAATTGTTTCATTCTTAGAATATAATTTATTTTTCTTCAATTATTTGATGTGTATATATATTTGTTTTTAACTTTTTCTTTCTTTTTTCTTTTTCTTTTTTTTGTGGGAAAACTGACTAGAAATTCAATAGTCAAGTATGTTTCATAGAAATATATTCGATTTACGAGATTTTAAATGTCATATTATTAAATAATTGTATCACATACATGTTTGAACTCCTAACTTCTTCATTTGCAAATGATTAGCTCAAGTACATTTTAACAAAATTATATAAAATAGATAAATATTTATCACAATCTAACATAAAAAATATTTTATGACAACATTGTGCATGGTAGGTTTTCGTGCTTGAGTTGGTTTTTGCTATAAAATAAAAAAAAATGTTTTGTTTTATTGTATTACTTTTTAGAACAATCCCGAAACAATTTTTAGAAATTTTAACCTTTAAGATCATTAGAAAAATAATTCTAAGTGTTTGCATAAATTTGTAAACAAATTATTAAATAAATAAGTGTTTGTTTTTTATATAAACTAGTTGGGAGTCACATCATGAAATTTTTGTTTTATTTTGTTATATTAAAAGAGTTTTATATAAATAGAATAAGAAATGAATGTGTATTATTAGAATCAAAATGTAAAAGAGTATATTGGTCAGCCATAATTTCTATTATATCAATTTTGTTATTATCTTTTAGAATTTAAAGAATTAAAAATACAAACATATAACTAAGAATATGTGATTATAAAGCTACAAATCAAAGTCACACTCAACATTTAACTTAATTAACGTTAAAAATTAATTCCATAATTTGTTCGAGCTCTCCAAAGTTACTAATTTTGGCATCGTCATAATCCACCTTCTTAAATAACTTAAAATCATTCTACTCTTTACTGTGCTGTAACTGATCGCACCTCAGTACTCCAAACCCTTCCCCACCGACATTTTGCTAGCTAGAATGAGTGGGCCTTCTCCTTCTGAAGCCAAGTTACAAGTAGTAGGAAACTCTCTCGCAGTTGCATTCAAATTGTTTCACATAGAAGAATGAAGAAAATATAATACTCACAACTCTGCATTAATGCTATCTAATGACGTTTTAATTATGAGGAAAGAGACTCGTGCAAGGATGAAGTGGATTAAAGATGAAGACAAGGATCTTACGTGTACTGCAAACATCCATGAGAAAGGATCTCGATCTTGAGGAAGAACTCAAAGGTGTGAATACACACAGTACACAAGTTTTTCACTCTTTCTCTCTCTAAAATCTAAAGCTCCTTTTACAATATATATATAGTGAGGTACATTTACCAGTTTTATTTTAAAACTGTAACATTATTGTATAAAACATAAATGCTAAAATTTTGAACTACACAATTTTCACCAATTAAACTAGAATCACATACCTTGATCTATGAATGGTCTTTAAGACATTGAATTTCTCACACTTGACCTCACTTACCTTAATTAGTTTTCCCTTAACTTAATTAATTTTCTTGATAGAAAAGAGTGAACTACTTGAATGAGACGGTGAAAGTACCAATCTCTAAAGTTCTACTTATAGACACCACCTATTATGGTGTTTAATTAATGCATTATTTTTTTACCTAATGGGCTAGTAAAATAATAGGTCCCAAATAGATAAAATGACGACATATAATGTACATAAACCACATTAATAATAACATTATATTTTTAAATAAATCTAACATTCTCCCACTTGGCCCATTAACATTATTTAACATATACATGCATAGATATAATGCTCAAAATTAAACTTCATAACATATCATGCCAAGTCAAAAGAACCTACTAAAGAATCATGGTGGTCATACATCATTGCATTAACATACTCCCTTTCATGTATCATTGAAATAGTTTTTCTATTAACATGATCTATAATAAGGATAATCAATAATGGTCCAAAAATTGATTCTAACAATTTCAAGTGACTCTCAAACATGCCCTCAATCGGTAGTAAGCCATTGAAATTAATAATATAGGCATAGGAAATAAATCTAGATCCAGCAAGGTAGATTTAAGGCAAAATATTAACTTTGAATTAATGGGGTATTTTCCTAATATTTTCACCGCTCAGTATGTTCTTGATTGACTACCTTAATTGCAAAAATGACGTTGTCTATTTAGCTGTTATTTGGTATTGAGACATTAATTTAGTTGTATTAATTTTTATATCTCAATATAGATGTGATGTTGTGTTGGTTAAAGTCACTCATTCTGTAGATCAGAAGTGACATTTTATCATTCTATACACAGCCTGTGAAATCCTTTGTAGGATTATGTATATATATATTTTTATAGGATTCTAGGATTACATCTGATAGAAAGTAAGGTAAATTTTTACCTTTGGCAATCAATGAAAGATTCTGGAATGTATATGGTTTACTTGTAGATTGATATGGCAACTATTTTTCTTTGCAGTTTGGTATTGTTATTTCTTGTCTATATTTTATAATGTAACTAATAATAATTGCTATTTCAACATATTGCTTTTGAAGGGCTTAAACATAATGTGTTTGAGAGGTATCTACTCATTTATTACAAGACATTTTAGTATATTATTTAATATGAAAACTATAGACAAACTGCAGAGATTATATATTTATTCATGAAATAGACGCTTATGGGCTGGAAAAATGCAAGTACATAGAGATTTCTATTTCAGGGACATAATTCTATTATCAAAGTTCTTAGAATTAGAAGTTAAAGTTCTTAGTTTTAATGCTATTCTTATTTCGTTTGTAGATTTCAAGGAGTTGAGGGTAACAATCGGTGAGACTTTGATCAGTTTGGAGTTATCTAAGAATGTTGTGGTGCTTGAAGGCGGGTGATGTCTATGTTTTTTATTATTACATATACTTTGTATTCTATGATTAAAAACGATGTTCATAACTTGTTTTGTAATATAAATAAGTACGATATGTTTCTATGTTGTAAGTATGTAATGACTAATTATATGTATATGTTTAATGATATATACGCAATTTGTTAGTCATTTGATTGAAAGTTTGGGTTGATTCAAGAAACGTAAACAGTTCAATTGATCAGGTTGTATACCATTGTCGGGCTTCAAAACAAATGCAATATAATTATATATGGGTATTTCAAATTGTACAATTTTTCTTTTGAAAGAAAAAAAAGTCTTGACATGTAAGCATGATAAGAAAATAGATTTTTTTTCAATTTATAAAACTTATTTGTTTTCGCTAATTAAGTTTAGTTTGATATCATTACAAAAAATTTGATCTTTAATGTCAGTTGAAAAAAATAAAAATTGATCTTTAATGTCATTTCTTAAAATACGGATGTTTAGTGTAGGTTTTAAACCAATATTATACATCCACATCTAAAAAAAGCAACATTAAACCTCCGTATAATCTTTAATATTTTATTATTTTATTTTTATTTTTGTAAAATCAATTCACTCAACTCTCTTCACTCGACTCATTCTTCTTCCCTCTTATCTCATCTTACTCACTCTTCGCCGTCGTGCCATCCTTCGTGTCCACCACCGTTGAAGATTTATTGAACCAAGTCCCAGCACCACCGTCTCACCATCCCAGATCATCTGTGTCATGCTCACTGTTGACGAAGATCGTCCTCTGTTTTCACAGTCGTCGTGTTTCTTTGGCTTTTCTTTGGTGCTTCGTCGCGTTTCTTCCACATATCTAGCTCCGTCTTCTTCTCTATTGACGTCTCAAAGTTTGTTAATCGATAATCTGGTGTAAATCTACCAGTTGATAGTGATAGGACAAGAGAAAGGAGTGTCTATATTCAGGTTTTGCACTCTTTTTTTTTTTTTTTATTGTCATATGCTAGTCATGTTATAATTTTGAATCTATATATTCTCCAAGCAAGGTATTTTGTAGATGAGGTGAAGGACAAGAGGGAAAAAGATATTGATGTAAGTTCTTGGGCACAAGAATTTGCCGAACACCTTTTCGATGAAGTGTCCACAACATGTTTGATGAAATGATTGAATGATGAGATTGGTTTTTTTTGGGTTGTTGGTTATTAATAACAGTCCATTAGTCAGATTAATTGAAATTTTAGCATATTGGTTGGTTATTTAATATTTTTCTATGAAATGGGGTGATACTAAAAAAGCTGTAGAGGTTGAGTGTGAT
The DNA here is from genome assembly GCA_037974545.1 of Cucumis variabilis. Classification (NCBI taxonomy): domain Eukaryota; kingdom Viridiplantae; phylum Streptophyta; class Magnoliopsida; order Cucurbitales; family Cucurbitaceae; genus Cucumis; species Cucumis variabilis. The sequence goes on from JBBPDI010000004.1 coordinate 10,976,754, forward strand.
TGAACATATGCCTTCCATGTTTTATTCGAGCCAATGTGTAGGAAATGGTAAGGTCTCTTTTGGAGTTCTTGAAGTTGTTGACCTTATAACTTTGGATTAAAAACATTTGCTTGTTGCCTAATAATTAGTGGAGTAAATTAGAGGTACTTCCCTCTTATATTCAATAATAAAAGTTAGTCCACCACACCACTGAAGAATTTCTTTGGACTTTGTGAGATAATGTAAGTAGAAAAATTTGTTTTTTTTTTTGTCTTTGAAGTTGTTAAGTCTACATAAAGCAATATCTTAAGTTATGCTGATTTAGTTAGAATTTAGAAATGGTTTGATTAACTAATATCTTAAATTGTTATTTTTTTCTCTCTTCTTGTTCTATATATTTCGACATCTGGATGTTATACTTGCAATTTAATTTCTGATTTGCTAATTGCAGTACTGGTAGAGCTCTGAAAAAAGTCATAGAAATAAATTATCATGTCCATTGTTTTTAAAGTTTTATTGTTCATTTCTTTATCTGGGTCTTTTTTAGATTTGATGTCTATAGTATGTTAGTTTGAAGAACTTTTGTAGCTTGATTGATTGAGATTTGTGGATCGTATTATCGCCCAAGTTTTTACATTTTACTTGTGATGATTTTCATTAATCAGTTGTTATCAAAAGAAGCACCGTTTACAAATGTGATAATTAATATTGAGAATCCTTCGTAGGATTAAATGTTTTTTAGTCAACTTCAACATATTTGACCATAGAATAATCTTGAGTTTGAGATATTTATTATTGTTTTGACACTAAACCATAGAGTTATTTATTGTTTTTCTTAAAAACTTTTAATGTTTCTGTTTTTTGTGGTCTCTTCATCTGCAGTTGGAGTAGAAGCAAGAAAGCAATATTACAACGAGAAGAGCAAGCATCAAAAGCAAAAAGGTTCTAATTTGGATATTTCACATTTATGTAGCTTTCTACTTCTAAGATTGACAATCTAAAACTATGAAATACCAAGAAAACTAACTTTAATGTAGAATTTATTTATGGTATTTGCTGATGAGAGTTCCATATTTGTGTGTATGATAACCATTAAAGAATAGAATAGAAGTATCGTGCATCATTTTATGACTTGGTGATTGGTAAGTATCACATTATTGTTTCATTGAATACTTGATCTAGACATTATTGGTAAGTATGACTTGGGGTTTGTAGGCTACTTTGGTTATTTCCTTTCTAGCAGATATCTTGATGAACTCTCTGATAAAGACAAATTTCAGGTTTGTAGAGGCTTTTTACTTCTCCATGTAAAAGAAATAATAATTATGTTGGTTGTTATGTAAGTGAAGTCTTTAATTTGTTTGGTTTATTTGGTGACTTTAATTTGTTTTGTTAATTTGATGGCTTTAATTGTTGTAATGTTTATAAGATTTGACCTTAAGCTTAGTTTTGTAACTATATTTTTAAGTTCTAACTATAGCAAATAACTTTCTGTTTGTGTTCTTCTCTTGGTTTTGTTTCAGCTTCCTCAAGATATTGAATGATATTTCATTGAGCATTTGCAGAGTAACAAAGTTAAATGGCTTCTTGTTACAGTCCCTTTCCTATTCTAACCATTGAATCCAGGTCGTCTTCAATCCTTGTTATGTATTTTGTTCCATAAATGCATCAACTCTATTTCTTCCATTGATGTTTCCAAATTTGGTAGTTGAATATCTACCAATCTTCTTTGCACGAGAAATGAAGTAATGATTAGATATAAATGAGTATTATGAGATTTTTCATTTTTGTCAATGAAATTATATGCAAACTGAATCTGAAGTCTAATGCAACGATAACTTTCTTGTTCTTCCAAAAATAGGAATATTCTAGAGAACAAATTTTTAACTTTGGTCAATTAGGATTGCTTGATATAACCCAACAGTGGTTTATACTTTGCTTAACAAATTTTTTTTATTACTTGATTTTGTTCTTATTTACTATTATTTACTTTGGAAATGCTTCTGGACTTGCACTTGAATGTGCATCTACCTAATATTCATATTCCATGTGTAATTGATGTAACATTTCCTCAACTTCCATGTCATCCCTAAATTCGAAACGTAAATGATGTTTTCATATCATTTGGTTCTCCGTGCAAGAAAATTCACATATAAATAGTCCTTGGCATTTAGGACCCTTTGGTTAAATTTCATTTTAATGTCTTTTAATTATGCATTCATGAGTTGAACTGCAAACACATTTCATAGTTGTGTTTTTCATCCCACCGATACTTCTGTTTTATCGTATTAAGAGAGAATGTTTGAGTTGAGTTGACTCATATTCTATTGTTGTCTATTTTTCTGAAAGATATGCTCGAGTGCCAAACATATATTCAGTGAACTCCATGAAAAAAACTTTTGTTGTGGAGCTTGATCTTCTTAAACCAAAACTTCATTCTTTCTTTTGAGTGAAATGATGTGTTGAGTACCACACTAATACCAACATCCAGATTCTTTATTAACTATTTTTACTTTGCACTTATGATTATTACAAAGACCAAGCTTGATGAAAGATAAAGAAATGGATGAGTGAAAGTGATAATTTTTTGCATTCATAACTAAAACTTCAGGCCTTTTGGCCATGAGGATAGAATTACAAATACAAACTGAATAAAAATTAAGAATGAAAGTGAGGAATGGGCCTGATTGAGCCCCTTAATATAATTTATTGTGCTCTTTGAGTTCATTTTTGTCTATTACAACTTAGGGGAAAATAGATTTTAGATTCTTTGCAAATCTCCTCTTAATTCTCACCTAATTAAGTAGAGAAGAAAGGGTAGGGATGAAGCTAAGCTCGTTTTCCACCAAATTTGTATACTCGCAAATGAAGGAGATAACTTTATATTTATAGGCGAGAACTGATAGGACTCACATAGTTTGAGTGTCACTAATTCTCTAACATTGCTATCCAGCATCGCAGATGTCCTTTCGTCCTTTCCTGAACATTCCTCGTCAACCACCCTTGTCTTCTATTGATGTAGATTGCCTAGTACCAATTAATGTCCTAAAACATGATATCATTCTCTTTGTCATATGGTTGGTTGACATGCGTTCGATTCACCTGATGCATTCTAGTTCGCCAATCTTTTTTCTTTCGCTAAAACGTGCATTAAGACATGAAAATCGTGATAAACAGACGTTTTACTCTTTTGATGCTTGCAACGTGTGATTATCCTATCTTACCTACTTTGTTATGCGTTTTCTTCCTTTTATCTCGCATCAATGCTTCATTATTCTACCTAAAAGGCTACAATAATTTATATTTCTACAAGTTGTTAGAGATCTTTTCATATAATTTGAGATAAGAGAGTAAAAGGAGAATCAACCTTGCTTATTATCTTCCGATGGGATAAAGATTTTTGTCTGGCGACCTGTGTGGAATAGATGAGTGATTTCAACATAGTATCCATTCTTATTATGTAATTTATCTGACTAGAGGGTGGCTCCATTGTTAGTGAATTTCTTGAACTTGTGATTGCAAGGGTCATATTGCAACGAATGAATGAGGAGAACTAGTTCCAAGAGAGGCAAAGCATTTATGATGAGTACTTTTCACTCTCTAATTTTCACAGATTGCTCATTGCTAGCTTTATCAAGTTATAAGGTAAAGAGATTTCGGTTGAAGTGAATAGATCTAATAGGGTAGGAAGGTGGAGGTGGGTGTCCGGTGGTGGACATGGCGGAGGAGCGGTTACAGTAAGTTAAATGGGGACGGGGAGGGAGAGAGGAGAGAGTAATTTTCTTTCTTGGCCATTTTACATTTAGTATGTATATACATGTGACTTCAAACATTTTGTCTAAAATACACATCGACTAATTACAAAATTGAACGAAATACTTACAGATGTCAAAATACACATCAACTAATTACAATTTTAAAATAAATTACATAAAAAAGTTCCATGAGAAGTTCTCATTCATGAACGATGGTAAAATAGAAACAACTAAACCACGAAGCTCTAGGTTGAAGAGGTACTAAGTTGTGGGTGGCTCCAATCTTCATTCTCTATCAAAGAAAAAGCATACACAAACATATCTATAATAAAAATATAAATGGGACAAAAAAGAAAAAAATTAAGAAATTATCTCAAATATTTCAATTTTTCATTTCTCCCCTAAGAAAATACACAAACATCTATGGTATATAAAAGAATAGAAGTTGGAAAAACTCTTTGTTTCCAATTTTGTCCATTCTTTTAGTTGTTTCCTACTTTGATTTTATTACTGTAATTTGCTTTTTGACTTAATTTTTTTAATTTGAAATTAATTATTTTAATTATTGTCTTCCAACTATTAATTTCCTTCTCATATTAACTCTTTTTATCTATTTCAACTTTTCAAATTCTTCATTCTCAAATCTTTGGGTATAAATATCTTTTTTTTTTTTCATTCATGTTTACAAATCACAAAATGCTCAAGAAGAAGAAATCAAATCATATGCTTTTCTATTCTCTTCTATTTTTTTCTTTTTTTATTTTGTTGTCAATTTTTTATATAAAATTTAGAGTTTACAATAATTTGGAATTAATTAATGTAATTATTCTCCTTTTTTTTTATTTGTAATCATCTGCAGTTTTTAATACATATTTGGGTATTAAACACTTGTTACGATGTGAATATGAAAAAGATATAAATATGAAAATGTTGAAATAATTGTTTCAATTTTGTTAATAAAGTTAAGTTAAACTATAACTTTTTCGCAATTTTCATATCTATTGCACGCGATGTTTATTAGTATTTATAAAAAAAATATATATATGAACAAAAATGAGTATTAAAAAAAAAGGAAATATGTGATTGTTTTTTTCACCTCTTTAACTTGTTATTGTAACTTTGTGAGCATGAATGAAAGAAGTGATGAGTTATTATACCAAAAGACTTGCGAGATATAGAGAAATTTGATAGGTTAGGACTTAGGAAAGATAGTAAAGAGTTAAGAGGAAAAATTTGAACATATAGTAGCTGAAAGGTTAAAAACTTATAGGAGAGAAATGTGATCAAAAGTGGCGATTTTATCCTCAAACTATCTTTATACTTTCAATTTTATAATAATTTAAAATTAATTTTTAAGAAATGTTTGGTAAGTATTAAAAAAAAAAAAAACTTGCTTTTAAAGTTACAAATGAAAACTGAAAAAGAAAAAAAAGACTTACAAAAAATACATTTTGTTTATGAAAAACAACAAATAAAAATCAGTTCCAAGTTTTTGTTTGCAGTAAACAAATATTAAAAAACAGAAAAAACAAAAAACAAAAAATTGAAATGGTTACTAGTAACCTTAATTTCTATTTTGATAATACAACCTAGTCTCTCAAACTACAACAAACTTGATTCCGTGTTTCCGATTAACTATACACATACACAAAATTTCATTACAATTTAATAATACCTTTGACTAAAGTGTTACAACTTCAAAACATGGGGCCTAAATTGTTATATATTAAATATAGAAATATTTTATTAAAGATTGCAACCTCTAAAAATGTGGAACAAACCTGGGAAGCTACTATACTGAATATGGTGAACTGAATTTAAGTCTAACATTCCCCCACCCTAAGAAAATCTTCACTTGAGAAACTAATGAGGTCAGAAGAGAACTTAACTTCATGTACAAAATGATAAATATTATGTACCAGAGAGATCAGAATCCAAAATATACAATCTACTTATAATGTCTCTAACATCATCAGCAATGGGAAGTTAACGTCAGTGAAAATCCAACTCCAAACTCACTTCCTTTTTCTTTCTTTCTTTGCTTTGGCTTCTTTCCTAATTTACCTTAGGAATACAGAATTACAACAGAATGGTCAAACCAACACTAACCTCCTAGAAGAAGAAGAGAGTCGACTGTCGAGAAGACATCAATGAAAATGTACAATACGAAGCTTGTTCCATACGCGATTTACACAGTGTTTATTCTCCTCTGAACCATTTCCTGCATTAATTTCTTGGCGGTTTCAGCTGCTTGATCTACGCCGTCGACTTCGGCAGCAATCTTGTAAACAATTCTCTCCAGATCTGCAGAGCTCATTCTCTTTTCCTGAGGAGAATCTCTGAGCAAATC
>JBBPDI010000004.1:10984304-10995583 GCA_037974545.1 Cucumis variabilis
CTAAGAATAAGTTCAACAAGAAAATAAGCAGTGTACTGAAACTTCCAGTTAACTAAGGTGTCAAGAATGGGATATTCAAAATCAAAACCAAGCTCGCTGCATACTGAATCGATATAAAAAATTTCAGTACCAGAGGATAAATCAGATTTTTGCTGTGAGACCTTGATTTTATACTACTAAATGGATTTGTGCAAAAGGGCAAAAATGAAGAGTCAAGTGAAAGGATGACTGAATTAACAAAATGGACAGGTTTTGAATAAAATGAAATTTCGAAAACCCCATTTCGCACACCTAAAAACTACAACATCATAAACCTCCTGATTGATTAAGAGAAGAAGGGAGGGTAGAAATCCAAAAAGAAGAAATGGGCGAACCTTTCATTGCGGGAAGCGAGATTGAGGAGGGCAAGAAGAGAGGCTTCACGGGCATCAAGATTGGGAGAGAGAAGCATGCAAACAAGGGGTTGAATGAGACTGGAAGCTCCGAGGTTAGAGCGAGACTTGGGGGAAGACTTACGAGCGAGGTTCCTCAAATCTTTAGCAGCTTCGATACGGGAATGGAGGTCGCCATGGATGAGCCTTTGAGAAAGCTGGAAGATAAGAAATTGCTTCCGGTGATTGGAGTTGGAGATTTGTGAATCTGATGTATAAAAAACAATCTCATCTTCTAGTTCTTTCTCTTCTCTTTCCTCTTGCTTCATCTCTCTTCTTCTCGTCCCACGCCTCCGCCCCTCTGTCTCTCAAACTCTCTCCCTAATTTATATTAACATTATTATATTAACATTATTTCCCTTCCCATCCAATGACAATCTCTTCATCTTTGTTTTATTGGTTTATATCATATTCCAATATTTGTAATATACCAAAACTTTTTCAAATGTTTGTTTTAGTTTCAAAGTAACTAAGTGATGGTGTCACTTTTATATTTAAATAATTAGATTTTATATTCATTATATTAATTAAAATCATTGATAAATAACTAAAAAAATTTGTTAATTTATCTCATGAATCTTTTGTGTTAATACAAAAACATAATTAACACACTTGAATCAAATAAACCCAAAAACAAATTTTGTTTTTTTTCCTCTCTTTTCCCAAACTCAAATCTCTCACATTCTTTCCTCAGCTCACACCTTTTGTTGATTTATTTATTTTTCAAATTGAAATCTTGAAGCAGAAAAAAAAAAAACATTAAGTAGAATAAAAGAAATAAAATAGAATTGTTATATTGGTGTTAACATCCATGACAAGAGAAAATAAACTAGAAAAATAAAATAAATACAACACTTTTATAAAATAAATATTCTCACAATAAATCTCTAAATAAAAAAAAGAATAAAGGAGAGAAAAATGCATCTTAATTAATCATAAAATATCCTAAACTTGAGGTACTAAAAAATTGTATGCGGATGAAATTGCATCTAGCATATGAATTGAGAAAGTGAAGTAAATGTCAAATATGTTTGGATGATGATGATCAAAATCATGAAGACAAAATGACTTTTCCATCGAAGAGTTAAGAGAATCTTAACGACAGGGATCAAAATTGTTGGATTTTATGTCCTAAAACTCGTAGATAGTAAATGTAATTTGTTGATCATTATTAATAAAAATGTTATTATTATAATTTCAATAAGATTTATTGATTATATTATTAATGTTGTCTTAATAACCTAAATCCAATAAACTAACATCCTAAGTTGTTTGATGAGTCTTGAATAGTATGTAGAGACATACAGGAATCAATAACCAAGATACAACTTAAAGGATCTATAGTATAGGGATAATGCTGAACACCTTATCTTGGTAACACTATAGATATAGCTCACTTTGTATTTGATACAAACACAATGATCCAGCACGTTCATGTAGGTGACATGTGAGTGAAGGTATCCTATGCAATGAGTTTGCATAAGACTGAACCACGAAATAGTAACTACTAGTTGTACTCTATTAACTAGTTAGGTTTCTATTTTATTAGGATGACCTAGGTAACTTAGTCTTAATCTTGAGTGTATTATGAACTTCTGTTCGCGAGAGAATGTCCTTTGATTTGTATGGGTGAGAGTGGCCAGATTGCTGACTTAATATGCTTATCATTTTGGGGACAAGACTGAGTGGGGAACTGGAAACATAATCTCACTAGATAAAATTCACTTATTGCCTACTTTAGGGTAAGTAGATGAGTGTTCCCTTAAATGGTGTCTTCGAGACTTGAACAAAGGATCCTACCCTCTCTAGGGCGCAAGAGAGTTTTTGTTTAGTGGTTGGACCATAAACATGTTGTTCATTAGAGGAGAACTGGTGATTAAGAACTATAAGTAACCTAGGGATAAAACGGTAATTTGATCCAACTGGTGTTACGAACACTTGTGAAGGACTAACTTACTCTTACTGGTCTATATCTGTAGACACAAAAATATATTTACAGTGAGAAGAATTCAATTGTGAGTCTTTAATGAAGTGTACACAGTTAACGAATATTGATTAATGTGGTTAATGCGTTTAATCAATTAATCTTATATCATTGTAGCTTCTTATCTGTAAGTCCATTAGGTCCCCTTCTTAGCTCGTAAAGGATAATAAGATTTATCTATATTGGTTGTAATTTGAAATGTTCAAATTTAATTTGGAAATTAATATAATGTATATTGGTGATACATTATATTTTAATTAAACTTTATTATGTAAATTTAATTTTGGATATGATTAAAAATTAATTTATATGAGAATAAAATATTTGAATAAGTTTAAATATTAATTTAATGTGAATTAGATTCATATTAAAACTATAAGTTAAAATTTAGTGTGATACACATAGAAACTATATATTATGAAAGAAATTTAAATTTGAATATGATTCAAATTTGGATTAAATTAAATATAAAATAATTAATTTAGAAATTAATTAATTGGAGAATTAATTAATAGTTTATTTTAATTTTATTTAATTAAATTTGATTAAATTAAATTAAAACTATAAGTTATATTAGAGATATTTATTTAAATATGATTTAAATGAAATATTAATTAAATTAAAATTAATTAATTAATTATAAATTAAATGGGAAACATTAGTGGTTAACGCACGTAACCCAAAGATCTTTCAACCCCCTCTTCGTCATCCTAAAGAAGTGGGAGGTAGGAGAATGAAGAAACAATTTAGTTTTTCTCTAAATTTTTTTCCACATACTCTTCTAATTCTCTGAAATATTATTAAAACTAAAATTCCCTTCCAATTTTTGGTTTCCACAAACCAAATGCCTCGATTTGGTTATTGGCTAATTAGCAAATTCACAGTTTTCAAGTGGTGGTGCCTCAATTTTGTGATTGGAAAATTCAGAGTCGTCAATGAGAGGAAATGCCTATTCTTCCTCTTCTTTGTAATTTTCTATATTTTTTAAGCATGCTTAGTCATTAGAAAATTAGTTTATGTAATTGTTTTGCCAATGTACTAGTATTTTTAGGTTCTCAGCTTTTTAGTTAAATTGAGTTAAGGTTTGTTAAATCTTCCGCTGCGTAGAGCTAATTGGTATCAGAGCCATCTAAATTTTTAATTGGAAATTTTAAAAATTTACATTGGTTTAATGGGATCTGCATTATGAATGTGGGTTTTGCGCAATTGGATGTCTTCTCTAAAATTTGGCCATAGATGTATAGTTTTTTTTTTATATGATTAATTGTTAAGGCCCTTGCATTTTTTGGCATTTTTTACTTTAAATCTTGTAATTTAGAGTCCGAATGTGGATTGAGGATGTTTTTTTAGAATTTTGACACCAACTTCGCCTAAAACGATCAATAGAAGGCCTTTAATATTGTGTGTTTTCAGTACTGCACGAAAATCGAGGCATAAAAGAACTCAGAATGTCTGAGGAAGAAGAAGGGTTGACGTTAGCAAGCCTGAAGGCTGATGGCTTGGTACGACGCAAATGACTTCAGACGGTTGGCGTGCGGTCGGCTTCTGTTTAAGGCGATCGACTTGGTTTTGGCTCGAGTTCAGCGATTGGGTGCAGTTCGACTCTAGTTCTTCATCTGTTGCGTTGTTTGGCACCGGTTTAGCTTGGTTTCAGGTCGGTTCAAGTTTTGGGGCCCAATTTGAAGCTTTTGTGAGACTGGTTATGGAGTTTTGGAAGTTGCTTTAGGATATTTTAAAGCTTAATTAGTGTAATGTATGCTTTATTTTATTCTACGAGTCAATTTTACAGGTTCAATTGTTATTTAAATGTTTTATAGATGTTATTTAGATAAATGTCTTCTTAGGTTAAACATTTTCATGCATTTTTTTATATTATAATTGTTGAAATGTATGGTATTAATGCATGATTGTGAATTTCATGAGTAATTTAAAATATGTTGATATTTTAAATATATGAAATTGGATAAGCATGATGCATGACATTACTTTGTTAAATATAATTTGTCATATTTAAATTAATATTTTGTATATGCTTGATTGATTTTCATTTATGTTTCTAATATAAGTGCTATATTAATTAAGATGAAAATTAATTTAGATTGAGTATATTACATTCATAATTTAATATAATTGTTATATTAATGTAATTTTTTTTGCATGTAACATGATTTTTTTATTTAATTATAATTTTATTTTAATTAATTAAATCATAGTATGCATATTATACAATTAATTAACTAATTTTATAATAGTTATAAAATTTGATAATTAGAAACCGTCGACCTATAATAAAAAGTTGCATGCAAACATAGGATTTAATGATTAATTTGATTTAATTCTAAAGGATTAAAATTAAGTTTTATTTTAGTTTAAATGAAACTAAGTAGAACAAATAGGATTTAAGGTTATAAGAGAACTCCACTAAAAAGTTCTGTCTAAAGTTGGAGGTACTTAAGTTGATAGTTTATGGAGTACCTCCTATCTGGGAACTGACCCAAAATCGACGTTGAATTAACCCTATTCCTATTAGAATAAGATGTCACTGGGGAAATTAAATGGTTTAATACACCTAGAAATTTTAGAGTAAAGTTTTATTCTAGGAGTTATAATAAGAGCAGACTTAGTTAGATTCATTTAGCCGAATTTTAGCTAAATAGAACAAACCCTAAATTAATAGAACATTAGTGGGATAAATGTTCATAGCTCCCTTTGGAAAGTATCCTCCATTAGGTTGGACCGTGAGATTTCTATGATCCATCTGCATGTTGTCTTGGAGCGACCATTCTTTCGAAGGGCCTGATCATAGAAGTTGGAACAACACAAACTCCAAAAATGGATAGGGTTTCTTAGGTTAATAACTAATATGATCAATTGTTTGTTATTTCAGCATGTCTTCCTCATTAATTGCACTACATAAAAACGAAAAATCAACTGGTAAAAATTATACAACATGGAAGTCAAATTTGAATATGATTCTGATTACCAGGTTGGGATATGGGGTCGGGTTGACCCAACCCCATTCGGTTATATATACATACATACACATACATACATATACATACATACATACATACATACATATATATATTTACAAACATATATACACACACATATATATACACATATATACATACATATATATACATACATAAACTCTAAATACATTTAGCCTTCATGCTTCAACCTGTCGTGTTCTCACTTTTTCCTTCTTCCTTCGCACTTTTTCCTTCTTCGACGAGTACACAGGTCGAAATTGAAACCCCATTCTCCCAAACTCACGTTCTTACCCCTTTTCCAATCATCTCTCTTACAAAACCTCATTTTCCTCTTTCTTTCTTCCTTCTTCGTCGCTCTGCATTCTTCAGGTTAGTCCATCTCTTTCTCTCCTTTCACTTTTTCATGCTTTTTATCCATCAATTTTGCATCTGGGTATCTTTTTTTTCTTTGAAACCACATGATTCTAGCGACCAATTTTGTTGGGTTTGTTTCTTTTTTGGTAATGTGCAAGGTGAATCTTTTGTTCCATGTATTTTATTTTGCTTACTGCTTATTGTTCTTTCTGGATTGTGGTAGAGTGATTTTTTTTACTTACTGCCTATTGTTTCTCTTTGCATTGTTATAGGGTTTTCTTCTTCTTTAAATTTCTTTTGGTTTAACTTTACTATTTGTTAGTTCGATACCTTGAATTTGATTGGTATTTTGGCCTATGGGCTTTTGTGGGTTTTTGTTTTTGTTTCCCATCCAACTTCTGCAGGCACAACCTAAACCTTAAAAATTATGGAAAGATGAAAAAAACCAATCCGCTAACCTAACCCGACTCAACTTGAAGTTTTTGGGTTGGGTTGACTCTTTATATTGAACCGATAGGATTCATTTTTTGCCAACTCGGATAATCTGGGTTGATCCATATTTTTCCTCAAACTCGGCCCAACCCGACTTATGTGCACACCTAGCATGTGGCTTCACAAATATATTACTGACTTTTATTAGGTGTAAATTCTTCTTTATTTTCAAATCTTGTAGGTCTAATCGAGCATTCATACTATCTTTCGTTTTTCTTCAATATTCAACAACGTATCAACCAAGTTGTCACAAACATTCTTTTCAATTTGCATTATATCCAGTTTATGATGTAATAGTAGTCTGGATCAGTAAGAAAGTTTGAAAAAGATACTTTGCTTAGTCCAATTGAGAGCTCACTTTCTTTTCTTATCTTTCAGTAGGAATGTTTACTTATAATTGAAAAATCCAACAAATCTAGTTATTCTAAGATATCATGTCCATTCATTACAACTCGAGGAGCCCTACCGTATACCTTTCCACCATGTAGCTTCTACACCAAACATGGTTCTTTGGAAGATAACGTTAATGTCCTATGAAAAATATTTTCTCTCTTATCCTGAATAACGATTTATTTTCTATGCATATGAGACATGCCTGATACCATTTCGTACTCTACTTGGATAAGTCACCATACGTCTAAAAGTCATTAATTGTTCACAACAAGGATGCAAACAATTGAAAGAACTGACCAGTAAGAGAATTATAAGTACCCACACCAAAAATCCATAACTCTTTCAATTCCTTAATCAACATTTGTAGGTAAACATCAATTTTCCTACTAAGAGATCTTGGACCAGGTATGAATGACATGCAGAAACTGGACTCTTTCATAAATTTTCAAGGTGGAAAATTATAAGATATTAACACCACATGTCACATACTGTATGTAACTTATATTTTCAAACAGAATAAATCCATATGAAGCTAATCCCATTAAATGAATGTTCCTTGAATCTGAAACGAAATCAAGAAATCCACAATCAAAATGCCTCCATTCATCTGCATGAACTGGATGTTTTAACACATCCTTTGTTTTGACTCGCTTATCCTTATGTCATCGCATGTCAAACGAACCTTCTTGTGATACAAACAATCACTTTAACCTCGATATCAACAAAAAATGGTGCAATACCTTATGCATAATTTTCTTCCCTTTGTTAGCACCAACCTTGTACTGAGACTTACCACAAGTTAGATAATGTTGAAAATCTCTAAACTCCTTCCAGTACAATACACAATCGTACTTACATGCATGAATTGTCTCATATCCTAGGTCTAAGTCACTCAGTTTTTGTTTAGCTTCGTAGAATAAATTAAGGATAGTAGTACTCATTGGAAACACTATTTTTAACAGTTTTAATAACATGTCGAAAGACTTGTTACTCCAACTGTTGAGAACCTTGATATGCATCAACTTAACCAAAAAGTTCAATAAGGAAAATTCTAAACAATTGAGGTATAACTCATTACGTTCTTCATTCAATAACTCCTGAAATATGTTTGTTGTCTCTTGTTCTATACCAATATTAAACGACATTTCATTCTCCAAACCTTCCTCCATTTATTCTTCATGTCCAATTGAAGCTTGTAAATCATTAAGCATACATTTCATTTTCTTTGTGAAAAGAATTACTGTTAGTTCCTTCATAAAAATGGTTACTGGTAGTTCATTCATTAAATTTTTCTATACCTCTATGCAAGTTCATTGCTCTCCATGATACACCTAATCTATGTAGGAGGAGGGATATTCCAATTATTAATAGATGTTGCTCCACACCCTCAACGACTCCCAAATGTCGAGAGATCTCCCGACGCACAACGAAAATGTCGAGAGATCCCCACTATTTCCAACGTCATAAGTAAAACGTTAGACATCCATATTTCCAACGTTTTACTTATGGCATCAGGAATGGTGGCTTCCACTCCCTACATTATTGTATGCATGACATCGAGAAAAAGCAAACTAATTATTTATTTGTTTCCTTTTCTCCGATGCTGTTAACGTATACGTCGAGAGGGACAACTTAATTCCTAATGTATATATGCATGACATCGAGAAAAAGAAAACAATTAAATAATAATTTCCTTTTCCTCAACGCCACAAACATTCACGTCATGAATAGCCATATATTTACCGATGTATATATGCATGGTGTAGAAAAAAAGTAAATTATTAATTAATTATTTCCTTTTCCCCTACGTGTGTGTACAACGTCGAAGATTGTATGGTCATTCCCGACGCCATGACATCAACATCAGGATAGATTGCATTTGTCGACACACACTTTACGGCAGCAGCGGATGTGCTATTTCTCGATGTTCTTTATCCCGATGCGATAAAATGCATTGGGATATCCCCGATTTCTTGTAGCGTGTTTAAAGTTGTTGTATAATATATGTCATTTAGATTAAAATTTATCATAGATTGCAAATCATATTATTTTATTTTTGAAAGATTTGATCTGAGATGCTTTCTGAATTAGATTTTTATATCTTTGAATAAATTATTTTATATGAAAAATTTATTTAGGATATTTGCTTTCTTAAATTCGATCTCATTCTTTTTAACAAATATTATGGTAATATTTATCTTTTATATACGTTAAGATTATATAATGTTATTATTATTTTTCAAATATGAAAATAAATATTCAATATTATCTTTTTTTTTGTCATGCGTATATTGAAACTTATTTGATTGTTATATATTTAAATTATTCTCATGTGAATTTTGTGAGTCTTAAAATTTTATATATATTTGATTAAATTCTCTTATGACAAAGTTTATGAAACTTGTATATAATAATTAATTACTTCTTAAACCCAGCTTTGATTTAATGCACCTGAAGTTACATAAATTAATTAATGCTCATGCACTCGTAGTTGCACTTGTCAAAACATTTTTGCTCTTGCAATAAAAATTTGAGAGAGAAAGTTTGAAACATTAGATTAGATATTGAGCATATGACCATATGTTTTTATTAAAAAAATGGTAAATTTCGATCAAATAATTTAATAGCATTTTCTGAAGTGAATGTTACAATATCGAGTAATTAAAATCAAAATTATTTTAATAGAGAAGAAGTATTTATTATATTAGAACCACATATATATTTATCTGAGAATTTTATTTTTCAAATATATTTTGGAAAAAATGCAATAATCTTGTACTTGTCGTAAATTAAGAGTCTATATCAGATGTATAAAAGCAAACTTTGAGAAATTATTTGTAATGATGAAAAGTGAACTTTGCGTTTTGGAAAAAATACAATTATCTTTAATGATGAAAAGAAGAACGATGTATAAAAGCAAACTTCGAGAAATTATTTGTATCTCTCGAAGAGATCATGACATTCATTTTAACCTCCTATATATGATATTAATTGGATGTTACAAGTTCGTTACAATGATCTCTTGAAGAGATGGTTATTCTATTTGACCCACTTGTATACGAATGAAATATTTGGATTTCTTTTGAATCTCTTGAAGAGAATAAGAATAATTAATATTTATGTTTTGCATATAATACATCTATCCATATTATATTTAAAAGTTGATAATACATCCAAAATTCAAATGTTTAAAGAGCAAAATCAAGTATATATAATATTAAGTTGAAGACTTGATAGTCTTGATTAAAAAATTTGGAAGAAAAATATATTATTTTGCCCAGATGAGCAAAATTTACAATTGATATACTTTATTCTCTTGTAAGAAAAATTTAGTAAAATTGAAAGGTATGCGATATCATATAGAGAAATTTATAATAAGAATAATATATGATATTCATATACTATATATAATTAATCTTCTACAGGAAGTGCATATAGAAAACGTGTCTAGTACTTTTACTTCTTATTGTATTAAACACATATAATTCGTGTAATTGAAATATATGCCAGAATGAACTCGAAGTTCATTGATCCAAATATAATTTTATTTGACATTATGAGTCATTTTGGGTCATTAGTGAAATTAACCTTTTTGAAAATCTATATTGACATTGATGGAAACTGTAGACATGCACAGCGGAATAAGGATTGGATTTGACTCTAATTACAACTAAACACTTTAGTGATTAACATGCAATACAACCCTTACATGAAACAAAATAGGTTAATAGAAAAACTCACCTTTGATGCTTTTATATTATTGTAATCTTCTCACGTGCTCCTCACGATCTCCTCTCGAAATCAAAACTGGGACTACCACTAGTGTTGACTCGCTATTCTCCGAACTTAGAACCGAATTGTGGGACTCGAACGGTAAAGAAAATGGGAAGAGAGATGGATTTAGGAGGAAGAACTTGTGGAGAGAACTTTTGGAGAGAAAAGGAAATTTGGTTTGATTTTGCAATTCCAAATTACAAAATCATTTTTTTAACAAAAAACAACACTAATTTTCATTTCCAATCCATTCATTTTATAAGCAAACTATATGCAAAATTTGCATGTAGTGAGCTTTCACTCTCCACACTTGGCATATCACCAAGTAGGTGTCTCACATGCATGAAATCATTTGTTAATTACATGCAATGTTCTTCCAAGGGTAAAATGGTTATTTGAAATTTAAAAAGTCAAAAGTAACATTTTGACTTTTTACCATCTTATTCGTCTTGACTAATTTCAACCTCCCGAGTATGAATCCACATTCATTTTTCTAAAATTCAAATTACATTTGAATATAAAGTCTGTCAAAATTTTATTTTTCAAAGTCAAAAGTCAACATTTTGACTTTTTACATCTTTGACATTTTTCATCAATTCCGAGCTTCCGTATATGAATTCATATTCATATTTAAATCACATTTAAACATGAAGCTCTATCTTAGGTTATAACCGATGACTATATCAGATATATATTTATCGGTTTCTCTCTCTTCGAATAATTCCATCATAATGTTCTAAATTGATTCCTAATGGACCTATAGATCATGGGCTCCAAGGATTCGAGATTAACTGGCTAAACTCTTTTAGACCGAGTTAATCAACCTTCGTTAACTAACGGGTCATTCCACTAAAG
>JBBPDI010000004.1:10995683-11008566 GCA_037974545.1 Cucumis variabilis
CAGTCTTATGTAAACTCTTTACATAGGATGCCCCTACTTCCATGTCTCTACATGAACGATTTAGGATCACATCGTTTTTACTAACTACAAAGTAGGTCGCATCAATAGTATCTCCCGAATAAGGCGCCCAAATCCATATACTATAGACCATTTAGGCTAGGACTCAAATTTGATCCACTTTTATGTCTGTACATAAAGTTCAAGTCTACATTATAGCCTCGGAACATTATTTTATTGGCTTTCAGATTACAGTATCAATAAGACGATTTTATTTTGAATACAAACTACGAGTTTTTGGACATAAATTCCAACATATTCGTGTAATATTTATTACTTGTTTATTATTTAAATATGGTATAGGTTATATATCTTTATATGGTAATTATATAATAATAATTATTTTCAATTTAAATTACTTTTTCATCTCATCATCAACACGTTGCTCTTTTTTTTTTTCCTATTCCTATAGAAAAATAAACTTGTTCTTTCTTCTTCCCTTCTGATTTGGTGATTTTGAATCGGTTAGTATTTTTTTTCTCGTTTATTCTTCTTTTCATATAATATTTAATTTTCATTTCCCATCATATAGTTTTTTTCCTTAATAAATTTGTTATTTTCACTTCAATTCATCTTCTTTTCATGATCGGTATACACAGATTATAAAATATGTGTTCTGTATTATTTTTTTTTTGTTTAGTTTTTACACATAGGTACTGTATCTTTTGAAATAATTTTTTATGTTATGTTACATATATACTCCTGCATATATTGTACCTATTTTTTTTAGTTCTGTAATTTTTAATACTTAATTTTATATACCACTACATACACATACTATGTAACGATTCAATATTTTTTTTAATCATTACATATACACTACTCCATAATACATATATATTAAGGGCATTTTTAAAAATAGCAAAATAAATTAAAATATTTACAAGTTATAGCAAAATTTTGGATTCTATCAATGATAGTCTTCTATCACTATAGCATATCAATGACTATTAGTGATAGAATTTGCTATAGGTTGTAAATATTTTGTAAAATTTGTTATTTTTTTTAAATTTTCCTATATATTATGTGATTTGTTACATATATACCAACTCATTATGTACTATTGCTTATAGATATATACCGCTTCATATGTACTATAAGACATATATAGTGACATATAGTAACCGAAAACATAAACATAATTAGGTCAGAAAAGAAGGAAGGGACAACAATGGCTGTTTGGGACGACTCTCAATGGTGGGACGGCGAGGATCGCGGCAGTGCTATGCTGCAAAGCCGAGTGATGTGTGGACTTCATGGTGACTCTACAAATCGGGAGTGGTGGCCAGACGAGGAGATCTGAGAGGAGATGGAGGTTGCGGCTTCGTCGGTGATCAGCGGTGAATGGAAAACGAAGGGGAAAGGCGCGCGGCTAGGTCTGATAGAGGGGAAAACGGAAGAAGAAGAATAAAACTGGGGGAAGGGTGTGTGCGCGTGGGAGGAAGAAGGAGAATTTTTTTAAAATTTCTTTTTCTTTTTTTAATAATAATAATAATAATAATTAATATTGTTGTTATTATTATTACCTTTCCATTAGATAAAATTAATCTCTTTCGAGCTAAAAGAAATAAAATAACACCCAACAAAATTTAAAATCCTAAAAATAAATCAATTTGATCAAAACCAAATACTTTAGAGTTCGGGGTGTTACATATCTACAGTGAGAAGAGTTCAACTGTGAGTCTTTAGTGGAGTGTACATGCAGTTAACGAATATTGATTAATGTGGTTAATTAATTTAGTCAATTAATCTCATATTGTTGTAGCTTTTAATTTATAGATTCATCAGGTTCCCTTCCTAGCTCGTAAAGGGTAATGAGATTTATTTATATTGGTTGTACTTTGAAATGTTCAAAATTACTTTGGGAATTAGTTTAATTTATAGTGATACATTATAATATAAAGTTTATCAAACATTATTACATAAATTTAATTTTAGATATGATTCAAAATTAATTTATGAGAGATAAAATACTTGAATGAGTTCAAATGTTAATTTAGTGTGAATTAGATTCATATTAAAATTATTGGTTAGGAGAGAAACTTATATTTCAATATGATTCAAATTTAATTTAAGTAATTACATATAAGATATTTAATTTAGCTATTAATTAATAATTTAGTTTTATTTTATTTTATTAAATTTTATTTAATTAAATTAATGTAAATCTATAAAATATTGGAGAGATATTCATTAAATATGATTTGAATGAAATATTCATTAAATATGATTTAATTAATTCTTAACTAATTGATTAGTGGTTAATTAATGGGGCATTTGTAAAAATAGCAAAATAAATTAAAATATTTACAAGCTATAGCAAAATTTTGGATTCTACCAATGATAATCTTCTATCACTATAGCATATCAATGACTATCGGTGATAAAATTTGTTATAAGTTGTACATATTTTGTAAAATTTGCTATTTTTTAAAATTCCTCTTAATTAATTAATAGATTTGAAATTCCTATTAATTTAATATTAAATTCTCATGATTCTATTATAAAATATTAAATTAATAGAATCTCATGATTCTCTCCTACTCCTTTTCTTACTCCAAGAAGGAAAGAGAGTTATAAGTATCAAGAAGAAAACAATTTTCTTTAACGAATTAATCAAGAAAAAAAGTCATTGCTTTTGCTCTTTGCAAAAAGAAAATAGTTGCTCTCTAAACATATTTCCTATCTCAATTGGTTCTCACAAACCAATCCCATCCCAGAGGATAGGAACGTCTTCGATGGGTGGTGTCCCAATTTGAAAAATTACGTGTAGATTCAAAGACATAAACAAGTAAGCTTTTCTTTCTCTAATCTATAATTAGAAAGCATGCTTAGCCTTTAAGTCTCAATAAGAAAACTAGTTTCTATATTATTTTGCCAATATACTGGTATTTTGAGATTCTCCAATTAAACTGAGTAATGGTTCTGTAAAATCTTCCATTGTCATAGGACTTTTATCCCTTCAATTTTTGCTTCGAAACCTTTTTTTAGTAAAAGATCTCTTGGTCATTATTCCTTTTAACACAAGACTCACATGAAAGTAAAGAGTTATCTTTGAACTAATTTAAAATTAAGCCCACTCATAACCAATTTTCCAATCGCATTGAGATTTATGTGACCAAATCTTAAGTACTATGTATAGGCACTAAAAGAAACTTTTTGTCTTTTATGCTAAACATTTCAGTATTTAAGATAAAATTTTCTCCAATTGGTTTTAACTTATATAAGTTATTTATAAGTATAACAAAACCAAAAAATTGAATACATTTTCTAGAATTATGAACAATTCATTAATTTCAAAATATATTATGTACACTTTGTAACATCCCAAAAATTAAGATAATTTTTTGAGATAATTATCTTAGTTTTGTTTAATTTATTGGACGTTATCTGATTTCATTCAATAGAAATTATTTAGTTTTGTGAGAATTGAAATTTAATTAAATTTTGATGTTATTTAATTAAATTGAAGAATGAAAATTTTGTTGACGATTTGATAGTTATACGTCTATATGGATATAAATATATATACATGGATATATATATATAATTCTTATGGAGAAAGGAAAAAATAATTATATTTGTTAAAATATAGTTATTCAAGATAAAGGTATTGTATTTTGAAAAGAAGATAAAAGATAAGTTAATTGTTTGGAAAATAATTATATTTTGGGAAAATATAATTATTTATAAAATTATAATTAATGGAGGAAAGAGAAAATATTTGGGTTATTTGAAAGAAAAAAGAGAAAACAAAAAATAATTAGGAAAAAGTAAATATAGTAGTTTATTATTATTAGTTATTGATATAAAAAGGGATTCTCGAATTACATGCCAAAATTACTATTCACCTTCTTCACAAAAGATACCCTAGTTGCATGTTGCCTTCCTTTCTAGTGATCCTGCACTATTTCGACCACGTTTTGCAACATCTATCGTTGCATCTCTGATAGTCCAAGCACAGCGTTTGGTTCTTCCTTGTCGTCCGACTATCGCCCTTCGTGGAGCACGTTTTGATCAGAGTTGTCTCTGTCTACAAGATTTGCGCACTACCGCGTCTTTGTCTATGTCCACAAGAGTCAGTTGCTGGTTATGTTGCGTTTCCCCTCTGGCCAAGCGACCTTCCTTTGCACCCAAGCTGTGAAGCCCCTCTCCCTTAGTGTGAGCCGTCATTGAGCTTCCTTACAGCTATTTGGTTAGTTTTTGATGAGTATTTGATTGGATTTTGGTATACCCATCAAATACCAAACTTTCTTTGGTCTAAGTAAATTAATTTTGGGTTTAAGATGATTTTTCTTGAACATGGACTATTGTTCTTTGAAGGTTATTAATTAAACTTTAATTGGTTCAATTGGTTTCAACCTCAACTTTGGGTAAGTTGAATTGAGATGATTTTTGAGTCTTTAATCAACCATTATATTATTATTTTAGTTATTGGGTTCTCTTACTGTTTAGGACTTATTCATTGGAAAAACTTTGACCGTGACTATCAAAAAATATTTGTTAAGTTAATCTCTAAGGTAAGAGATTCTACTACTAGGCCTTCAAACATGAATTTAAGAGCTTGCATGTATTTTTCATTATGTATTGATGAAGTTAAGATGCATAATGTGTTGATGTTGATTAATGATATATTTATAATGCATGAAATATTAATCACATGATAAGGACATTATGATTGATTAGGATGACCTAGGTAACTTAATCTTAATCCTTAGTGTATTATGAAGTTCTGTTCCCGAGGGATTATCCTTTGATTTGTATGGGTGAGAGTGGCCAGATTGTCGACTCAATATTTTATCACTTTAAGGACAAGACCGAGTGGGACGGTGGGAACATAATTACACAAGATGCAATTCACTCATTCTCTACTTTAAGGTAAGTGGATGAGTGTTTCCTTAAATGGTGTCTTCAGGATTTGAACAAATGGCCCTATACTTTCTATCCCACGAGAGAGGTTTCTATTAATTGGTTAGACCATAAACAGGTTGTTCATTAGAGGAGCACTGATATTTAAACTAAAGGTAACCTAGGGGTAAAACGGTAATTTGACCCACCTGGTCTTACGAACACTCGTGAATAACTAACTTACTGTTATTGGTTTATATCCGTGAACACAAAAATATATCTACAATGAGAATAATTTAGTTGTAAGTCTTTAGTGTAGTGTACACTTAGTTAATGAATATTGATTAATGTGGTTAATGAATTAGTCAATTAATCTCATATCGTTGTAGCTTTTGATGTGTATGCCCATTAGCTCCCCTTCCTAGCTCGTAAAAGGTAATGAAATTTATTTATATTGTTTGTAATTTGAAATGTTCAAATTTATTTTTGGAATTGGTATAATGTATGGTAATACATTATAATATAAAGTTTATATATTTTAATAAAACTTTATTATATAAATTTAATTTTGGATATGATTCAAAATTAGTTTATGAGAGATAAAATATTTTAATGAGTTCAAATATTAATTTAATGTGAAATGGATTCATATTAAAATTATTGGTTTTGAGAGAAATTTATATTTGAATATGATTCAAATTTAATTTAAGTTAAATATAAGATATTTAATTTAGCTATTAATTAATTGGAGAATCAATTAATAGTTTTGTTTAATTTGATGTAATTAAATTAAGACTATAAGATATTCGAGAGATGTTCATTTGTAAATATGATTTAAATGAAATATTAATGATATATGATTTAATTAATTATTAATTAATTAATTAATTAATAGATTTGAAATTTTTATTAATTTATTATTTTTTAAATTAATAGAATCTCAAGATTCTCTCTTACTCCCTCAAGGATAGGGAGTTAAAAATATGTAGAAGAAAAAACTGTTTTTCTAAATTAATTAAGTCAATGCTTTTACTCTTTGGAAAATAGTTTCTCCCCAAACTTTTTTCTTATTCCAATTGGTTCCCACAAACCAATCTCATCTCATAGGATAAGGTCTCTATGGTTATGTGGGTTTAGACTTAATAGTTTCTTGTGTGTATAACGCAAGTGCAATACGTCACTGAGTAAGGGCATTGCGCGTAATGCGCTCACCGTAACTCTTTATATAGCATAGTTCAATTCTAGGCAATGAGTCATGGATCATGATCATAACATATAAGATGCTCATTATATACCACTTCATCGCATCATGGATAAGTCCTCGTTGAGTACAAGTTTTCCTATTGCTTGCTTAAGTACAAGCAAAACAGTAGGTTTACTTGGGTGATCCAGAGTTGAACACAGAAAATTGTTTATGGTTTTTAGTTCTAGGGTTGAGTACAAATTTACCTACAGCTAAAGACTTATGCACAGAGAATAAATCCTGTCAAGGAAGAGAATTGAACAAACTAACTTGTATGCGAGAAAAATGTGAAGGAAGGTCTATGAATTATTAGGTGATTAAGTAGTGCAAGAGTCTTGATGCGATATAACTGCATAATCAGCACATGATTAAGACAACATTCTCTTGAAGTGTTTAGACGGCACACTTGCTCACCTTTCAGGATGGAACTAACTGTGCTTGATTAAGCAAACTATATCTAGATGACTTGACTTATAATACTTATAGAACTTCTCGTTTAAGGACGACAACCTCTCGGCACCTAATGTCCGCTCTTGTTCACCTTTCAGGATACAAATGTTGGAAGTTACCTTCCTAAGGTGAAATTTGTTGCCAAACTCCTTTTTATGTGCATTAGCCCTATCTTTGCTACTTATCCTCTCGGGTAGTTGGTGATTGACACTAGCCAAGTGATGAATATAGCTCAATTAATGCGACAACGTTTATAAGCTAGATTTTTTATCAAGAACCTATCACAACTCTAACTATTGATAACACATTGACAATTGAGAAGTTAAGAAACGATGGATTGAAAAGGTATAAACATGCAATATATGTATAAAGAATATAGCCTTTGGCCAATGTACAATATGAACATCACATATATTATAATGACATATAAAGATGGAGAGAAAGAAGAATGGAAATATACTACAAGTTAGAGGGAAAGTGAGGGAATGATTCTTCTCTTACTTCAACTCTCTGCTTATGGTCCATTCCAACCTCCTTTGGCCTTTTCGTGCCTTTTTGGCCTATTTGGACATCTTCATCTTGGTCAAGACAAAGTGCTTATATAGGCTGCTTTTCAGTGAAAAACTTTTATTCCTCTGAGTGTGTCAGTGCTAATACTTAGCCATGTGAAGTCACATAACTCCAACTACCATCCTTGTCTTCTAGCGAGCTTCCCTCACATGATGTCGTGGTTCCTTGTCTGGGCTTGTTAATCACTAATTTAGTTCTCATCGCATAGCCTCTACGCGAGATATTCTCTGTGACTTGCTCCTTTCTTCTTTTTCCACTTATCTTGCATTTAAAACATGATAATCGCTTAAAACATGTATGACACTTATGTAAACAGTATTTCTAAATATTTATGAGTTTACAACATGAATCACGCATTTTGATAAGCTTTTTATGTGTTTTAACCTCATTATTCTAATAAAAAGGACTATAATAAAGATCATTTCTATACGTTATCACAATTCTAAATTTAGAATAATGATTTTCCTCAAGCATCGCTCCGTATTATGCTTGTCCTCAAGCACCATTCCTCCTTAAAGATTTACCTTTTTCCTTTTCGTGTTTCAACACTTCTAAAAATGCAAATAATTTTTATTCGTTATTTAGGATTTACTCTCACCGCGTACTTCTTGCTATGAAAACATTTCTAAGTTCAAAATGCTGCAAGCTTAATACTCAAAATACCCTTGTTCATTTCCCACAGTAAATCTTATTTTCAACTTCATAAATGGCTAAATTTTTTAAAAAGTTTTGAAACCCTTTTTGGCAAAAGAATGCTTTTCATTAAATTTACATTAGATTTGGCGTTGAGTGGAAAATCATAGGTACTCTATAAGTTTGTTTCTCTCCTCAACTGTAACTCTTATCGCCTCTTATTGTTCAACTCTTTAAATTTTTACTTTTAAAGATTTGTTCTTTATTTTTTCTGAGATGAGGCAATATAATAGTTGTTATTTTAATTTAATCAAAGAATAATATCAGCTTTTTGAAGGTTTTTCACTTTTGGCTTAGTTTTAGCTTTTGTTAAAACACCTTACTTTTGGTTACCTTACGAGGTTTTTCAAAAAGTTTCCAAAATTTAAACACGGATCATGCACACCCCCAAATCTAGAGGTTAGCAAAGACCTCATTACTGAAAATGAATGATAAGATTAGTCTCAAAAAATTTTTACAAGAGTGGTTTGAGGTAAAGTTTGCTCGCCTAATAAACTATAGAAATAATTTCTAAGCAAGATTCTATAACAAGTTAAAAGTGTAAATAACAAATTAAACTTTATTTCGCATTCCTTATTTCATTAAAGTGTCATTGAATCGCAAGGAAATTAGAATGCTACAAGGCGGGGAGCCACACTTGTGATAAGAAAGATTAAATGCATAAATAGTATATCAAAAGTTGTCATTCCTATTGTAAAGAACATAAATAAAAGAAATATACAACTTTCTATGATACATAGAAAATCCTATTAAGATTTTGACGACAAAAGGAGTTTTCTGTGGATAAGATTCTGGTGGAGTTATCCTCATTTTTGTTACCGACTCACGTTGCTTTGTCGGTTTTGCTAAGGTTAAAGTAGGCGAATAAGGATTGCTTGGAAGAGTTGTGTGTGAGTGAGGGTGTCAGCGAGTTGGAGCTGCGAGGAGTTTGTCCTTGGAAGGTCTTTCTTATGACGTAGAGACCAAAGCAGTGGGGGTGCGACAATATATCATTATATACCTCAGCTTTAAGAACTTTTCTTCTCTTCGATCCTAAGGCTTCCTCCTCTTCCTGTATGTAGCCTCATCACCATTTTTATTAAACGCCGTATGGATGGTGATAAGGTCCAATCGTTCTTTTCGTCTTTCCTCTACTTGTGCCCGCAAGAGCATCTTGGCATATACTTGTCCTTCTTCCTTCTTACGATTGGGCATTTTCTTCTCTAACAGAGTGCTTCTGTTACTTTCTTTCTCAAACTCCTCGTCCGTGTCCTCCTCCACTTTCGTCTCCCACTCTATTTCTTCGCTTCTTCTTTCAAGGACCCAAATTTCTTTTGCTAATCTTGTAGGGGTCCTTGTTGCTAATCCTATAAAATCAGCATCAGGTGAGGAAGTGCTTTCTATTGAAAGCTGAAGATCCCCCTTTCTTGCCTGGTTGTTTTGCCTTTTCTTTCTTCTTCTTCTCTTCTTTTTGTTACATTTTCTTTTATCCCTGTATATCTTTTCACTTTCTTCTTTTTTTTTTCTTACATTTTCTTTTATTCCATGTTTCCTACCTCAACCTTCTCCATCCTTTCTTGCTTCCCTTGTTCCTTGTGAACTTATCACAGTATGAGTCGAGAAAGAGGAGCTCTCAGTACTCAGAATATGGTGGCCTTATGAGGGATTTTGTAAAGAAAGCATTTTTTAGTGAAAGATAACAAGAACACCATGAAGAACTTGAAGAAGAGATTTTGGAATGGTTCTGCCTTAAAAGCTATAACACTTTATGGATTCGTGACTTAAACCTTTTAAGAACTAGTTTCCTAAAATGAGAAGTAAATATGGTTAGTGGCTCTTGAATCTAGTATTCAAGTTGAAGTATCAAATTTCACCGAGCATGTTTCAACAGCTAGTAAATTATATTTACCTTGTGCTTCTTTCTCAGCTTTCTTCTCAGCAATGTACTTCAGGCGATTTCTCAACCTATGTCCATTATGGTTGCAGTAGTAACATTTACCTTTCGCAACTTTCTTTCCCTTGCTATTCTTGGAAGTCTTCCTCTTTCCCTTCTTCTTCATTTGTGAGGGCTCAACTATAGTTTTAGAGTACGATCCTTCCATAAATTCTTTCTATATGGTAGCAACATTTGCTTCCACTTCCTTATTCTTACCCATGGAAAGGTTCTAAAATTGCTAGGACTCGTTAAGAAGGGTGGTCAAAGTGAACTTTATCTTATTCAGAGACGTATTCATTTGAAATGATATAGAACTCTTTGGAAGAGATTGTAAATTAAAGCTCACTTAATTTGCCTCATCGATGAGGCTTCTATTTACTTCAACAATATTAAAGTGCATCATCATGTCCAAGGCATGTTCTCTAATAGAGGTCCCTTCCTTTATTCGTTTGGTGTAAATTTGTTTAATTCTTTGCTGTTAAAGGGATCATGATGGCTGACTGAACACCTCCCTTAATGAGTCCATAATCTCTTTAGTTGTGGCTAAAGATTCATATTTTTTTGTCAAAATATTAGATATGTTGGCAAGAACATAAACACAGGTCTTTCATTGGCCTCAACCCATCAATCATATACTTCTCAAACATATCAGTTACCATTTGAGGCTAGGGCTTGAGGACGTTCCTCAGTTAAGATAAACCTTAAAGCATCAACGCCTAATATTGTATTTAAGTTTGATTTCTCGAAAGCTAAGAGTTGTACTATTAAGCTATTCATGCTGAAAAATAAAACATAATCTATTTATTGAAAAATAAACATATTCTATTTAGTGAAAAACTATAATCCTTTAAGAACAAATTTAGTTAAGCAAATATTAATAATGTATCTATCATTATTATGTTTTGCAACGATATTTCAAAGGTATAGAATAACCTCTACCAAAAGGTAGTCGATTATTCATCCTTTCAACCAAGATAATCTTTACTAGATCCCAACTCTAGAATAACTTTTTGTTACTTATAGCACTTAGTTATTTCTATTTTGATCTAGAATGTACTAACAACTTAGTAATTCTTGTAAATGTAACCCACCATTTTTAAATTTCAAAGATCAGAATCAACATGCTCCTAAAAGTAAAAATTCAATATGAAAATCGATCTAATAAAACCTATCCATATTTAGAGTTTGTGATGTTCTGAATCCAATAATAAAACCCTCCAAAGGAAACATCGCTTTAGGGCAGAAAAATAGGTGCATTATAGGAATCTCACGGTGCAACCTAATGAAAGAGACTATGGGATGTCTTGTTACATATCTCTCACCCACGTACTACTAACTACTTTTCCTATTCACCTTGATATTAATCCATGCAAAAACTCTTCGAAGGAACTGTAGTTCTATGCACAGCTCAAACCCCTGCATAGACCTCACGGTGTAAACTCTTAGGGACACTAGAGTCAAAATTACTCTACTTCTCTCTAGCTAAAGTGTTCTATAACGATTTTTAATGGGTAATTATAAAAATTAGGATCATATTTAGCCTAAATTAAACATATCTAAGTCTAGATGGAACATCCGAGCATAACCTTATACCGAATTTTAACCTACAATAATTAGGTGATAAACCAATTTTATTATCTCATACCTCTCACGCATGCTCATAAAACTAAGTTACCTAGGCTTAAGAACTTATTGCAAACTCCAGGGAAGTAGGTTTTCCATCAATCATCAACTTAAAAACCTCCAACGTTAGTCATTTTATCTAACTTGTTCACAAGATCGAATCAAGTAAGCCTCTTGTAACTAGTTTTACAAGATATCGATCTAATTCTATGAAAATTGATTGATGTGATTTTAACCTAGGTGATCATCAACTTATCTTTGTTATAAATTTTAAATGTTTAATTCGTTTAATAACACTTGTAAAAGAACTAGACAGTACTATAACATTTATCAAACATCCATTATATAACCATTATATAAAGAAATCAATTAATATGGATTTTAATTTATTTAACTTTTAATTAAATTAAATCATATTTAATTTAATTAAATAAATAAAAATTAACTAATGAAATAATTTCATTAAATCATATTTAATCAAAATTAATCTAATTAATTAAAGAACTAATTAATCATATTAATTAATTTTCATATTAATTAACTAACATGCATACTCAGTATAACCATTATAACATACTTTTAATGCATGAACATGGTAACCTATGGTGGGATTTTAAATCTATATAACATACTTTATGCACATACAATTTTAATTTTAATTAAAAGATACATCACATGAATAATTAATTTAAACACCTCAAAATAGACTAGTTTTGGCTCTTAAATTAAGCTAAGTACTATATTATTACATTAATAATTTGGTGAAGTACATAAAAGCACCCAAACAACTCGATTGACTGTAAAACACCAAAATTCGACTGAAACGACCAAAAAATAGGTTAGATCAGCCCATGACCCAACTATTTGGCTTGAACCAACCCAATTCACCAGATCAAACCATCAGACGAGTCAATAGAACAAATGGGCCGAATAGATAGCCAAATCGGATGTGTAGGGGGTGAGAAGCATGGAAAGCTCATGGCGTGCAAAGTAGCTCATGGTGCACAAAGTAGAGTGGGTTGGGTATCGAGTCAAGGCACGCAAGTCGAACCGATCTTACACACACTAAAGGAGGCAATGAAATGGGCACGCAGGTGGGTTAGGTTCACATTTTTGGGTCTGGGCTTGAATTTCTTTTAAATTTCAACTTTTTTCTCTCCCACTTAGATTAAATACAACCTAATTATTTGAACTCTAATGACGCTAGAAAAAACTATAGACCCTTGAAAAAAACTACGGCTACAAAACCTGAGCCAAATAGAATAATTATTACAAATAATAACTTAATTTAGGCCAAAACTATAATCTATCCATTTTAGTTCAAACCACAATTTATCAAATAAATTGGACACCCACCATATGCCATTGTGTAAAATTAATATGCTCTGATACCACATGATGGAAAATAGTAGACATGTTGTAAAGTTGTAAACCCTGGATTTAAGAACCTTCAAGATTTGCAAGAACTTGGTGAAATAAGAAGT
>JBBPDI010000004.1:11008666-11039680 GCA_037974545.1 Cucumis variabilis
TTGGAGATTTTGAGTAAATTAAGGTCATGGTTTTAAATTAATGACTTCGACTTAGTTAGAAAAGTTGGGTCATTACAAAATACAAGTTATTATAGCCTATTTTATTAGAATAATGAGGTCAAAATAGAGAAAAAGTATGTCAAAACACATAGTTTATATTTAAATTGCATAAATACTTAAAGATGGATTCTACATAAGCTTTCACATTTGTTTCACCATGCTTACAGTGTTTAAACGCATGATTAATAAGAAAGAAGAAATAAGTGAATCATGGAGGATCTCGCAGCCCATATTCTACAAGAAGATCGAAGTACAACAAAAGAAAGCGGTTCACTAAAAGACAAGAGTAGAAGTTGGAGATGATATAACTCGCAACAAACAACTTTCGGCGGGTGGTGCTGACATGTTTAGAAGAATAGAAATTTTACGCTGAAAGTTGCCTATAAAAGAATTCTACCTCCACCATAACAAGGGAGGCCTGTATGAGCGAAGAGGCCAAACGTCTGAATAGATCAGCCGAGAGATCTGAGTGGGTTAAAACTTAAAGAGAGAGAGGCGAAAAGGAGTAGCTTTTCTACCATTTGCAAATGAGCTTCTTCTTCTCTAATCAGTCATAAAAGCGAGAGCTAAGCTTCCGATAAGAGAAGAACCCACATTTCATTGGTCCCCTAACTTGTAATATTCTCCATCTTCTTTATCTTCCATTTTTGTATTTCTCTGTAATATATGTGTTCATATTGTACAATGGTCGAAGGCCTACATTCTTTAATATATTGCATGATTATACCTTTTTGATCCGTCGTGTCTTAACTTTCCTTCGTCAATGTGTTATTTGAAGTTAAGTTTGTGATAACTTTTGATAAAAAGTTGAGTTTGTGATTATTGTCGCGTTAGTTGAGCTATGTTGTAACATCCTAAAAATTAAGGTAATTTTAATTTAATTATGTTGGATTTATTTGGATGTTATTAAGGTTTTGATTTAAGATATATTAAATTTATGGTAGATTTGAATGAATTAAGAATAATTATGTATGAATATAATTAAATGGATTGTTGGAATGAAAATAATTATATTGAGATAATATAATTATTTAAGGAGTATTTTATTTTTTGGGAAAAAGAGAAAGTTGGATTTGAGGAAAAGATTTAATGAGGAGAAAGGATATTGTTTATTTGTTTTATTTATGGAAAAGGAAAGGAGAAGTAATAATATTATTATTATTTTAAATAGACCTCGTTGATCATGCACCATCGACTTTCCTCTTTAACTCTAGCCTACCGCCTATGCCACCCTTCTCCGACCATCTTCATCTTTGTCAGGCTCTGTTTGTCAGCCCTGTCGTCCTAAAGCAGTTGTGCGTGTAGATCCCCGTTGAAGTTGAGTCGTTCCTCCTTCATTTCAGTCATGTCAATAAACAACGTTATCCATCCCTTCGTCTGCATAATCAATCATCGTCTTTTGTTCATGCTCAATATAGCCCAGAGATAACTTGTAGAAATACAAGTTATTGTAGTCTCTTAAGTAAAATAATGAGGCCTCATCACATGAAAATAGAAGTAAATAGAGAGAAAAAAGTAGGTGCTTTAATTACTCTGCGAAAAGTTTTATTGCAAAAGAACTTCATCCTTGTTTTGCTATGTTTCAATGTTCTTATCGCATGATTTTAGGCGAAGACGAGTGAAGCTCAGCGAAGTAGTACATTGTACGTGAAGTAATCCTACCAACCTCTTCAACACAAGGAAGTAGACAAAAGAGGTTGGTAGGAATTTCAGAAAAGGACAATGAGGACAGGTTGTGCAACATAGCTACAACTTTTCAGAAGTGTTAATGGCGCATGTCGGCCTGTCAACATTGCTACTTGGATATAAACAGAGTTTTCCTTCTTAGAAGAGGTTGTGTACACGTTGGCCGAAAAGCAAGTTCGTCACAATTTCCATTTCCTCCCTATTACCTTGAGTTTTAGGTGAGAGCTTAAAGCAAAAGAGAGGGAGAGGTTCACCACTTCCATTAATCCCCCTCACATATTGGCAAAAATAAAAGCCAAAGAGAATGATAGATTAAACTCTGGGGCGTTAATCTATTATATTTTCATCTTTGTGTTTTTATATTGTAATGCTTTGTATACAGGATGTTATGGCCGAGAGGTCTAAAATATTATGTATGAAACCAATTCATTTCTTCTTCCATTCTCCCATCTTCCTTATCTCTACCATACATGGATGATTGAGTAGCTACCTAATAATGAATGATGTATTCGATACTTAGAAAGTTATATTGGGTGTAGTAAGGATTTTGTTCAATTAAGAGTGAGTATCTTAACCTCGCTCATTTGAAAGAAGAACAAAAGTAGAGATCATAATCACCAAATAGGTGAGAACCACCTTTAGCTGAGCAAGTGGCAAAAACAATGCAGCAATGCATTCTTGTCGCTAAGCTCATTCTCTTCATACATTACTGAGAGGTCAATGTATATGGAAAAAAGCAGTGGAAGGTGTGTACCTTAAATGAGGATTAGTTATTGTTACTACATTCAAGATGATTAGATATAATGTGTTGTTTAACCTGTATATTTCCATCTCAAAAGGTGTGCAAGTATGGTATCACACTAAGAAGTGCTCGCCTCAATTCGTGGTTAATTGACGTTTGTATCACCTCTAAGTATTGAAGCATCAGTTAGTCTATCTAGTAGTTCAATTTTCCTTCCTCACCTTATCTATGTTGAGATCATCTTTCACCACGTCACATTACCATGTTCACCTTGAACCGCCAAGCACCGTAGTGTAAATAGCTAGGATAAGTCGTATATTGTTCATATGTCTTATTATACAACCTATACAACATGATTTTGCATACAATTAGATAAATTATGAGCTTGAAATTTCCTATGATTGACCCTGGACTTACCATGTAACCTCGTATTGCTTATACTTGGGCGATAGAGAGAAACTTGCAGGACAATGTTTTATTATCATGAGTAGCAATGCATGAGTTGAAATGCACATTTTATCGCATAATCCTATCCTGCCATCCAGTAGTCAGTACTTTAGAGATCGCAATGATAATCCTCTAATATAATACTTGAGAGAATCTAAGCATGAAATGAAACCTCAACCACTCAACAGCGAAGCAGTCCATCGTCTCCTCATTATGTCGATCTCTCTACCATTCACGAACTCAAGCCTCACGTCGTTCGTGCATTTACCACCATTTGAGCCATTTATGTCTATACTAAGTCATGCGTGCCAATTATTCCTCTTCACTCGAGTCGAATCCGAGCTACCTCTTTCTTTCGAGGCATGCCTCCAAATCTGAGTCAATTTATCTTACTAGTTGAGTTGCCAATTAGTGTTTTCCTTTTCTTGCAGCCACTTGAGCCATTTTGTGGTAAGGAGATAGGTTATGGGTTTTTAGGTTGTTTTCATAACTATTTTTAAGTATTGATGTTGGATTAATTGGTTGGGTTATCATTTGATCCTTGAAGGTGTCATTGAGGAAATAGCCCTTGAATCCTTGAGTTTCCAACAAGTTTGGTTGGACTTAAATTCTTCATTACTTGAGTAAGTTTGTGGAATTCATATTTGGGATGAATTAAATGAAGGATTTTATTTGTGAAAGTATTTGATCTTTATGTTCAATTATGTTTAGGTTGGTTCGTTTGGATTTTGTTCAAACAAATAATTTTAGCTTATCTTGAGGTAAGAGATTCTACTACTAGACTTTCGAAACAGAATTAAGAGCTTGCATGTATTTTTTTCCTTATTATGCATTGATGTAGCTAGGATGCATAATGTGGTTGTTATGGATAACTAATATAGTTGATTACATAGATGACTGATATGTTATGACTGAGATATGATATGACTATGTTATCATATTAATGATATGTTCCTTCGATTTACCAAAGACCAGATGTGTTCTTACGGGATAACTAGATAGTGTGTGTTTCAAAGCATGATAGTTATGGGGTACTTGCGTATAACGCAATTGCAATATGTTACTGAGTCCGATCATTGTGCGTAATGCACTCATGATAACTCTCTGTATAGCATGCTTCAATTCTATGAGTCATGCATCATGATCATAGCATGTGAAATGCTCACAATGTACCTCTTCATCGCGTAATTCCTAAGTCCTCGTTGAGTCAAGTTTTCCTACTGCTTGTCCAAGTGCAAGCGAAACAATAGGTTTACCTAGATGATCCAGGGTCGAACACAAAGAATTATTTTAGACGTTAATTCTAGGATCCACTATTCATTTAGTTGAGTTGAAAGAATTAAAGAATAAAAAATGTAAGAATTGGCTAATTACACAGAAAGAGTCTATAAGGCGAAGTGAAGAGAAAGATATAACAACGAGTCTAACTTGTATTAAGGGAATAAAGGCAGGAATGTCCATGTGTTACCATTCGAATAAGTAAAGAGAAAATTTTGATTTGATCTAATTCACTAAGACATACTTATGATTAAGGCATGCTTCTCTTGAAGGCATATATGCCACACATGGCTGCTTTTTAGAGATCCATATGATCAAATATGGCTAGGAAGTGAGTTATATCTAGGAGAAGCCACTTATGGATCCTATAGTATCTCGTGATTAAGGACTGTTATCTCTCGGTATCCACTGTCCACACTTGTCCTCTTTTTGGGGTCCAAATGTTAGAAATACTCTCGCGAAGAGGTAAAGTTCCTCTTCGTGTGCACTAATTAGGTTCTAGCTACTTTTTCTCTCGGGTAGTTAGCAACTTATGTCGGTCAAGCAATAACAAAAGCACAACTAACAGGTTAAAATTTATAAGTGACTCTTCTTATCATGACCTGTCACCTATCCAAGCTACTGATAACATGTTGACTTGAAGAAGAATAGAGAAATCATATTAAATAGCTATGTTTATATAAAACCACAAAGAACGTAGGTCATAGACCTATATACAATATGTACAATATGAAGTTTAAAATATAAAGGAAACAACAAATGGAAGGCAGGAGAAAAATGGATCACTATTACAAGTTAGGAGATCAACATAAATAGTCTTGTTCTCCATCTACACACTCAGACTCACTTTGGCCTATTTGGTCCTTTTTCTAGGGTTATCCAGACCTTCTTTGGCCTATTCAGGCCTCTTTTCTCCTGTGGAGACGAAGTGCTTGTTATGTTGCTTTTCGGTGGGAAACTTCTATTCTTCTGAGTGTGTCAGCACTGTCGTTTGGCCCTGTAAGGTCACATCGTCCCAACTACCATCCTTGTCTTGTAATGAGCTTTCCTTGCATGATGTCTTGGTTCCTTGTCTGGGATTGTTAATCACCAAGCTAGTTCCCATCGTGTAACCTTTGCGTGAAATGTCCTGTATGATTTGCTCATTTCTTCTTTTTTCCACTTATCCTATGTTTAAACATGTTAACTGCAATAAAATAGGAACGACACTTATGCAAGCTGTATTTCTAAATAATTATATGTTTACAACACAAGTCATGCATTCTGATCATCTTCTTATACGTTTTAATCTCATTATTCTAATAAAAAGGACTATAATAATGGTCATTTCTGCACGTTATCATTCGTGAGGAAAACTTTTGAAGGGTAAGTGTAACTACGTGATAAAGACATTACGCGAGAAAGAAAGTTTGGTGAGAATAAATAAGGAGACTTCTAAAAAATTTCTTAAGTACGTTAATGGGCCATATGTAGTGTTTAACTTAAACATGTTTAGGTTAAACCTTAATCTTACACGTACACCACTAAGAGGGAGAGTTGGCAAGCGGACAAGAGTTTGAGGATGACTAAGCTATTTTAAAGAGTAGTATAAATAGAGGTTGAGGCCACACCATTAGTCATTTGTTACAATAGAATTTTTAAAAGAAAAGCTTAAGAGCTGAAGTGCTACCAAAGTATCTACGCAAAAAGACTATGCGAGAAGAAGAAGAGAAGAATTTTGGGTTCAAGGCTAAGTTTGTGAGTGTTTTCTTTAAATTTTTTAAGTGATTTCCAGTTTTATTTATAAATTCTTAATGATTTGAATGATGATTTCAAATATGAAAGTTTCCAGAAGATATTTATATGAAAAGCTTATAGGTTTATAACATGTTTTATTTGGTTTCAAAGCATGATTTGATTATTGTAATTTCAAGGATTATGAATGGTTTTTAAACCATTAGTTACTTTCCTTTTAAATGAACTAACTTTTATGTACACACAAAGAGTAAAGGCCCCCATAGAGTGAAAGGAGCTACCTGGTGAATTGAGGCAGGACAATGAATAAAAGATGTGCATTGTCTCTTAGCCTAGGCAACAAGGACGAATCTATATATCCTTAAATGTTGTTCTTACAGTAGTTTAAACGAGAAGTTACATGATCTAGCGTAGAGGATAGTTCGGGATCCTTGGCGAAAAGAATGTTGGTAACTAATGTGTGTTATGTGAAATGAAATGTTTATTTATGAAGTTTTTATGTTTTTATGAAAAGACGATTTATGTGAATTGATGTCTTCGGCGAAATGATATTTAGAAAGGTATTGCGAAAATGATTTATTAAAACCTCACTGAGTCTTGTAGACTTATGTTTTTTTAAAATTCATCTTCTAGGAAGTAGGAGTTAAGGCCAAGCGAGAAAGGTTGAAGGGTTTCCTAGACGAGAAGGCTGTCAAGGCGTTTAAGAGTAAACTTAAATTGTTGTATTCATGTTTATGTTTGTATAGTTGTTGTACGCATCTGGCAAAGATTAATAAAAGTTTGAGTTGGTTTATTTCTATTTGTTAAATCGTTTATATCGCCTAAAGTATAATTCCTTAAGTTAAGTTAAAGAGGCTAGGCGATTAAGCGAAGTTTAAGGATTTCAAGAATGAGTGTCTTTGGCGTCTAATCACATCAAGGATACTCAAGTCGTGCAACGTCTTGCATACTAAGCAAGGATGTGTGTGGGGGGGGGTAAGGTGTGACAATTTGCAACCTCTAAAAATTAGAACACTCCCCTTCTATACTCAACCGAGAACTTATTCCTAAGTTCATCCAACCCTTGTCCATCGTTAAAGACCTAAAACAAAAATAAATTTCAATAGTCTTATATTCCTCCTCTCAAATGCTCAAACTTACTTCATGAATAAGCTACACCTCACAAGTACCCAATATCCCAACTTTCACTGCAACTATGTTTAAACTAAAAAGGCTACCATAACTGCAGGATAGCCAGAACATCCTAATCACATATTACTTCAATCTTTCCAAGCTACTAACACTTCAAATTAACAAGCTTTACAAGCTACCTAACACTTCCAACAAATTATAAAAAAGACTACCATAATTCTAACTAACACTTAATTCCATCAAACAAATCATACTAAAAAATTTAAAACTAAAGGCTACCATAGCTGCAGTATAACTACAATAAATCAATGAAATGACTCAACTGTCCCCCCCTATTTCAAATGTTTAAACTATTTCAACAATTTAAAATTTTTTAATTTCAACAACTCAACAATTTAAAAAAACAAACCTTATAATTTCAACCCTAAAACTCTAAGAATCTCCACCCCAAACCAATCACAATTTCAATACATTTAAAAATTTATACATACAATTTCATTCCTAAACTTCAAACAATTTCAATACACATAAACATAAATTTTAACAATTTCAACCCTAAACCTATAACAAATTTCAATGTACATTTCAAATATACAATTTAATTCCTAAACTTCCAATAATTTCAATAAACGATTTTATTTAAACATGCATTGTAACAATTTTAACTCTATCCATGCAAACAAATTTAATATACATTTATTTAAGTTTAAAAAAAATAGTTTACTAGAATGTAGAGCAGTAGCGAAATACGATGACGAGGGGAGGATGGTGAGCAGCGGAACAACCCGATGGCGAGGACAAGTGGATGGCAGACAACAGACGGCAGACTGCGAAGACAAGGCACCAGGCGGATCTCTCTCTCGGTCTCGAACACATAACTCATATTTATAGAGGATCTCCCGACGTAGCCTGAAAACGTCACAAGATTTCCACTTCCCCCGATGCCATAAGTGAAATGCCAGGCTTAGTTAGGACCAGTCTCGACGTTCAACTTATGAAGTCGTAGAAATTTTGAAATTATTATTTAAATGTTACCTTTTTTTCAACGTAGTCAACGTTAACGTCAAAAATAATACGTAAATTCTCGACGTCATGTACGTACACACCGAAGAAAACTAAAATTTAAATAATAATTTATCTTTTTCTCGACTCCACAGACGTCTACATTGGGTATAGCTAAGTTTTCCCTAACGTAGATATGCATGGCGCTGGAAAAAGGTAAATTATTATTTAAATTTTAGTTTTTTCCGATGTGTACGTCCATGACATTGAACTTAATAATTAGTTAAGGTATATTTGTACTATTCCTCACCTATAAAAATATCACATGTGCGAAGGTTATTGATTTAATTGGATTTTAAAGTTGTATGGATAATGATATTTTAGGTTCTAAGAAATGAAAATTTGTGAAATAAAGAAAGATATTTGTAGTTTCTAAAATTTTGCATAAGAAAACTTCTTAAGGTTTCTCGGTTGAATTTAATAATTTAATATTCTTTAAGATTGTTAGGAGAGTTGGAATATAATCAACATTATAAAAAATCAAAGAAGAATTGAAAAATGTGAGTAATAAAAAACACAACGAAAATTAAGATCGTGAAAGATGCAAACAATAAAAAAGAAGAGATTGGATTGAAAACTACTAAATGAAATGAGTTTTATATTAACAAGAGTTCTATATTACATCACAATACAACTCCATTCCATGATGGTTCACCAAACACCCCTTAGTAGATTGACTTTTAAGAAAGATAGTACATGCTAATTATTAGTGTTATGTTAGCTCACTTTATTCACAATGTAAACAAAGTAACTCTGCTGAGATATTAACATTTAACTTGTTACATATAGGACTTCAAAAATATCAATTTGTAAGTTAAGGTGAACATATCACAACAAATATAAAAATGTTTATCTCCAACCAAAAGTTTTGAACTTTGATTCTCTGAGTCGTGTTAAACTTGTCATTTTTTTAAAAAAAATTTACCAATAATTCAAATGTTTTCTTAACAAATATAAAAACTACTGTAAAGGGAAAAAACCCAGCATAATTTTAAAAAATTAAACCATGTTTTATTAATAATAATAATATTATTATTATTATTATTATTACTATTATAACGACCCAACTTTTCAGATGTAAGCTGAGGTCATTACTTAAAAGAAATAACATTTTCAAAAGTTAAAATAAAACAAAGATTATGATTTTATTAAATAGAATGTAAAATAAAAAAAATCTTAAAGAAGAGTTTGGCAAAAAAAAAAATACTAAGAAAACCTAATTTGGGTTCTATCTAGTTTTAAAGAAAATATAAAGTAAAGTGTTCATAAATTTCTTTAAAAAAAATATCTAGTAGTTAAATCATGGAAATAGCAGAAGCATGAACATAGAGTCCCCAAATAGCAGGTCAGGGTTCTTGTCATTCGTGAATTTGTCTTTCTCTTTACTTTTACCTAAAAAGTTAAACATAGAAAAGAGTTAATGTATAAATATACCTAATAAGAAACTCATTATTGGTCCTACTAAGTGAACTATTAACTTCACATTAGGTGGTAACCTGTATCAGTCTAAAGGTTACCAGTCATATAGTTTAAAGTGAACCTAAAGGTATACTTAACTGTTATCAGTATTAGTCTAAAGGTGGTGATCCTGATGGACACCATACATGCATAGTACACTATTCTAATAAATAAAGCTAACAACTACCATCAATCTAAATAAATTTATGCAATCAAATACAATCCAATAATAGCGAAAATTTACATACATAAATCATCCATCATATTCAGTCAAATAAACAAGACAACATAGCGTTCACAATTTCAATCAATCTATACAATACAACTTCAATCTTATTTCAAAGGTCCAACAATAGAAATCTCTTAGTTTTAAGTTTAGCCAAAATCGTTGATTGCAAAATTAAATCACAAATTCAACCTATACATAAGTGAAAAATAAATTAATAATTTTCACAATCATAATAATTCATTTAATTAATTTAAGTTTCCAAAAT
This sequence comes from Cucumis variabilis, assembly GCA_037974545.1. Classification (NCBI taxonomy): domain Eukaryota; kingdom Viridiplantae; phylum Streptophyta; class Magnoliopsida; order Cucurbitales; family Cucurbitaceae; genus Cucumis; species Cucumis variabilis. Next base: position 11,018,759 of record JBBPDI010000004.1, read on the forward strand.
AACACAAAAGGGAGGGTTGAACCCAACTCTAATCTAATTGGAAAAAACTCCAAATTAAATTAAGAATGCTCAAATTGCACCTTAAAGTGGAAGAAACCATAATGAATTCCAAAGCAATTTTATTCGGAGCCTTAATCAACATTATATTTAATGGATATTTCAAAAGAGGGGTGGATCTATTAAGGGGCCAGGGGACACATGCCTCCCTCACATTCTTGATTTTATATTTTAATATTAATTTTGAAGTGTTAAATTTCAATATATATGAAATAATGCTTTATTTTGCTATATTATACCTTTGGTATAGGCTCAAGTCTCATCTACTACAACTATTTTTTTTTTTGTTAATAGTGCCCCATACATATGATTTCTGGATATGCCACTGTTCAAAATCCATAAAAAAAAACCCTAAACACCACCAAACTCACCAATCTTCACCTCGCCGACTCGACGTCATCGAAGGTTGGCAGTTGTGGAGCAGCAACGAAGAAGATGATGAATACTTTCCCAAATTTCTTTTATTTTTCCTTTTTAAATTTACAGATTCCGATGAGCCCTAATCATTTATATAACCAAAATATTATTATTATTATTATTATTTTATTATTATATTTTATCTCCTTTCTCTCTCCTTACTGAATTTTTTTTATCCCTTTCCACCAAATCAAAGTTAACTCATTTTTCAACAAGAGTTGTAAAGGAAGTTCGAGCAAATACTGAAGTTTAGTTGATGATTTTCGTTGAAGAAGTTGGGTCCCAGAATTTTAAAACGAATTCATAAAGTCTCTAGTTTTTTTAGTATTCTGAATTGTATTCTTTGAGTTAGGAGCTCTTTTTAGTATGGTTAGAAAACTTGTTAAATTTGCTATAACTTTCATGAAGAACTCGTGAACTAAAAATGACGGAAAGTAGGTTAAATTTCAGGATCAAAATTGGAAGTAGAAGACACAAGTTTGCTTTACCGTGTTTTGGGTGAATTCTGTGTTAATCCGTGGAGAATCTCATTTCCATTCCTTCAAGTAAAGTTGTAGAATGTTCCAAATGAAGAGTTTAATATAAAGTACATTAATTTTTATTAAGTATTGAAGAAGTTATGAGTAGTTGAAGTTAACCTTTAGAAGCTAGAAATTTCTGAAAAAGTATGGAATTAAAGACCCACTAAGATTGATTTATTGGTTGCTTATGGTATGAAGACTTTAAGTTGAAGCTAAGGGTTCAAAAGTGTAATTTTAGCTTAAATTAAAGTATGTTGGGATTGATACAAGTTAATAATGAAAATGAGAATTTAAGTCCTTGGAATATAAATTGTTTCAATGCTAATAACGAAGTGTTTTGGAAATTATTGTGATGTCTTGTTATGTGAAGGTAACTGAGAGGTCTAAATCTTTTTATCAGATCAAACCGAAGTGGAAAAAGCATATAATCCTAGAAGATTGAGTTTTTGATAGTGAGTGGTTTATTTTCAAGTATCTTTATTATAAATTGATATTTGTTATTATTCCATGATTGTGAAAACTTCGAGCATGATTGTGAAAGCTTTATAAACTATGCGCTAGAAATGTTTTTAAATATGATTTTCGGTTTCCATGAACTCATATATTCTCAAGCATGGTGAACTCGAATTTATTAATTACGATTTATATGGTAACTAGTTTAAAGAATACTCGATCTATTTTTAAATGTGAATATTTTGAATGAAAGGTTATTCTTAAAACATGTATTGATCGCTAAGGATTGAAAATGATTTTATAAAATGTGTATGGCTATGTTTGACTTTTAAACATGAAATATGTAAGTCTATGAATGTTGGTGATTTCCCTATGGCTTTGTGAATGTGTTTCCGTAGTACCACCTATGGTTGTTAGGGGGTTCCGGGGCTGAAAGAGGTTGTGATTGGAGATCTGAGAACCTGAGCCTAGGTGAGGATATGGATGTGAGTTATGGCTTCGGACCTAGTTTAACCCATGGATGGCTCTATGTGCACATAGGAGCGGATGGATGTTGTTACTGTTGTAAGTGCTAAGTATGTGTGAGCTATTCCGAACCGTGTATTTAGTATGCTATCATGGTTGGATTCAATGGATGTTATTACTGTGGTAGGTGCTAAGTATGCGTGAGCTTCGTTTGGCCGCATGTTTTCTTGTGAAAATGGATCACTTGTGAGTTATTCCAGACTGTGTATTTAGTATGCTATCATGGTCGGATTGGATGGAGGTTACTATCGTGGCAGGTACTAAGTATGCGTGAGCTAATTGTGGCAGAATGATTCTTTGATCATGTGCGATCTATTCTTGGCCGTATATTTAGGCACCTTGTCATGGTCGGATTGGCTACAGGTCTGTTGGTTGATTGAGAATTATGTGATGATGACATTTTTATTTAACATTTTATATCGATGCATAATTACACCTATTGTTGAGCATATTTTACAAGTTTTCATATAAAAAAAATGTTACTCACTGAGTTTTGGCTCACGTTTTTAATGTTTTTTTTCTCTCTCTCCCCCCCAAGTAGCGGTCAAGGACCAAACTATTGTTGAGCTCCCCGTCATGGATTGTAGGTTATCATTCTTTTTGTATGTATTTCAGTAAGTTTTTTTTTTTTATAATAGGGTGGTTAAAAGTAACGAGGTTCATGCTATGGATACATGTCTTTAGAGTTTTAATAGTGAGCTATAATTCTTTTACAACTAAATATCTAGTTAGCTTCTGTTTGAAATTCTGGAATAGTATGGAGATGAGTGTGTGGTGTGACACACTTGATGTGTTGTTGAATATGAAGTTGGTACTTATGCATAGAAGTGAACCTATAACAGATTTTACAAAATATTTACAACCTATAGCAAATTCTATCACTAATAGTTATTGATATGCTATAATGATAGAAGACTATCATTGATCGAATCCAAAAATTTGCTATAGCTTGTAAATATTTTAATTTATTTTACTATTTTTAAAAATGCCCCTAAATATTAGATGTATATGATGGTATTATATATGAGAAATTTGAATAAATATTGTGACTTTTGAAAATATTTATTGAAATATTGAAATTCTAAAAAATATGGTAGTTTTGCTTTCTCTCCCATTTGTCTTCTTTTTAATAATTTTGCCAAAATTTAAATTTTGTTATTGTCTTTCTCCTTCCAATATGAGAAATTTTGATCTAAGTATTTAATAATTTCATTCATTCATAGATTATATATTTTATCTTTCATTCATTTGTCACTAATTTTATGAAAATTTATAATTGTATTTTTAATTATTAAAAATATGATTCTTGAATCTTTTTTAATGACCTGTAATTGAAAAAATTAAATATAAATTAAAATATTTTTTTCATAACCAAATTACATTCATTTAAAAGATAAAAGAAAACCAATGCATTTCACAAACCAAACGTCATTGATTTCGAGTTGGTTGTCATCGTCGATTCTAAACTCTATGTTGTTCTGGCTCCTCTTGGTTCTCTTGGTTCTCTGATTTTTGTTGGTACTCTTGTCGATCTTATACCTTTGGAGGTGCTACAAAGTACAAATATTTGTCATGTTCTCCATGGCCACGTCTGTGTCCATGCATGTAAGAAGTTGATGGACGTCCAATGTATGAAGACGATGGACTGACCTCTGAATCATAATATCATGTATCGCGACCTCAGAATCACAATCTTTTGCTCCAAATGTTGGCATCATCATCATCAAAGTACCATACCAGTTTGGCTCTGTGGTTGTGTCAAAGGAGACACTTCTTTTGGTAAACTTCGTTGAGTTCAACTTCTTCCACTCAAACACCTCCCCTATGAACTCGTGGAGATACAATAGGTAGATCGTACATATTATGTATCTTCTTCATGTGCCTTTATGTACATGTTATGTATCTCTTCCATGTCCCTCATTATTATTACAATAGGAAGATTGCACTTTTTCCTTAAATGAATGATGCTTTTTTCTTTATATATATATAATGAAAAATTTAGTAAAAATTATTTCAAACATACAAAAAAAAAAAAACAGTATAACTTAGCTATGTGACCATTTGTTATGTTCATTATATCTCGATCTACATAATGTAGGAGTAGGAGTATCATAATATAAATTCAATAAAATAAATACTAACCACTAAACAAATTTAATTTTCAACAGAAAATGTTGGATTAAAAACTGACTTAACTAAACAAATTTGGAATGACCTATTTGTAAATATTTTTCTTTTATTACTTTCTATATAAAAAAATTGTGAAAGAATTAAATGATTGCGAAAAAAAATGGTAATTAATGTGAATAAAACTAATAAAAATATTTGTATATCAAATCTAAGGTTTTGGTTTTGGCGGTTGAATTGGAGTGAGCAAGTCTAAATACAAGCAAAGGGAAGGGAAGGAAAGGAAACAAAGGACGAGAGGTTATTAAAAAAAAACAATAATTAAAACGAAAGATAGATAGAATGGTGATCGGTTGTGTTTGAAGAAGCGAAAATATTATTTTAATAATACTATTGTTTTATTATTATTTTTCAGAAAATATTTATTATTTAGAATTATTATTTTATTCTTCATTTCTCACTTTCTATTTCTAAACTTTACCCGGAGAGAAACTAAAGTATTCAAACAAATTTATTATTTTGAATCTTTACCAGAAGAGAAAATCTTCAAATCTATATTAAAATTTTCTTAAACATATTTATTATTTTATTCTTAATTTTCCATCTCAAATCTGCAGGTAAAAGAAAAATAAAGAATTAATTTAATTTTTTTTAACTAAAAGAAGAAGATATTATTATTTGATGGGACCTATACGGTTTTGAACAGCATGCATCCCTTTTTTTTCTTTAATATAGGTTGGGAGACCCCACCTATTTAAATATACAATATACAATACTTATATTCTTCCAACTACACCATTCTCCAACTATTTGAATAACTAAATATTTCTTTTATCTGTTAAATTTGGTTGTTAAAAAATATTTTAATTTACATTTAATTTTTCAATTACATGTTTTTTTTTAAAAAGGGAAAATTTTCAAAATAGCAAATTTTACAAAATATTTACAACTTATAGCAAATTCTATCCATGATAGTTATTGATATGCTATAGTGATAGAAAACTATTATTGATAGAGTCCAAAAGTTTGCTATAGCTTGTAAATATTTTAATTTATTTTGCTATTTTCTAAAATGTCCGTTTAAAAAGAGATTAAACAATCTTTTAATAATTACAAAAATACAATTATATATTTTTATAAAATTAGTAAGATGCGTAATCTATAAAAAAATTGAAATTTTATTTTGGTTTGAATTAAAAACAAATGTTTAATCATTTAAAAATATCCATACAAAAGAAGACAATAACCAAATTTCTCATATTTGAAGAAAGAAGACAATAACCAAATTTAACTTTTCACAAAAATATTAGAAACCAGAAGGCAAGTCAATCGGAGAGAACAAGTGAGGAAGGAGAAACTCTAATTAAATTTAAAATTTTACAAAATACTAAAAGGCAATGTCAACCCAAGAGATTGAAGAGAGAAAGCAAGGACACAATAAAGCTATTGAAACAAAAGAAGAGAGTACCTATACATATAATCAAATGAACGATGTTATTCTCAACTTTAGCTTAAGTTTCTTTCTCCATTCTTTAGATGGTTTGCAAATAAAATAGAGCATCCATATAGTTTATATATGTCCAGAGAGAGAACGAGAACATACCAATAAATTTTAGTTTAATTTTGAAGAATTTTTCGTAAATATAACAGAACACCAAAATATTTACGGTTCGTGTAGCAAAATAAAAAAGTTCATGAAGTCAACGACTTTTTTTAAAAGTATCCTAGGTTTGTGCTTTCTTTCTATCTTCTTTCTTCTGCAATTTTTCTTTTTTCTTTCCATCGTATTTTTTTATTCTTTTGCGAACTTTCTTTTATTTTTTTTTTCAAACGGTTATTTGGTTTTATAAGATTGTGTACCAAATATAAAGTCTTGAACAAAATCGTTAAAATATTGATACACAACAGTCATTTAGATTTGAGTAGCTCAATCTAAACAATTTTGACAGGCACAAGATTGTGTATCAAATATATTACGCACACAAGTGCCAAATTAATCGTGTGTTGATAGAGATATTTTTTGTATTTTTCATTGTGAGTATATAAGTTTTTTTCGCTTCCGAAATTGTTCTATAAAATTTAAATATTTTACCACTTTATTATTTAAATAAAAACCCTTTATTTTTCTTACATATTTATGAAGATATCTAATAAAATAAACCCTTGTAATATTTAATGCTCATTCTTTAGTTTGTTCAAAAGAAAAATTTCAAAAATAACAAATTTTACAAAATATTTATAACTATAACTATAGTAAATTTAATTTTTATTTTGTTATTTATAGTAAATTTAATTTTGATTTTGTTATTGTTAAGAGTACCCTTATGCTAGAATTTATCACATTTAAGTTTGTAGCACAATTTGAATTAATCAAACTTTAGAAGGGTATTCTTTTCCAATCTTTCATTTTTCAACTGGATTTTAATATAGTATAAGATAGAACCAAAATTGGATCACTAACAATCACTATCTCCCACAAGCTTCCTCACTTTTCCTTGACACGCACCCACATTTTTTACTAAAAAGATGAATTTAGCAATTTCTGCAAACTTTTGTTTGTACTTTATGTGAAAAATTTTAATAAAAATTCACATGACAAAATAAATTTTAAAATTTTAGAAAAAAAAGCTAACTCATAATTAAATATATCGACTATCCACTTTTCAAATTTGCTTTGCTATTTTTATCACTTTTCTAAAATTTACTATTTTTATAATTTGCTATTTTTATAATTTTGTAAAATTTACTATATTTTTATAATTTTTTAAAATTTACTATTTTTATCATTAAAAAGTGAACTCTATTATCATTAAAAAAAATTGCTATTATTTTATATTGATTAATATATCTAAATTCATATAACATCTATCACATAATAGAACGCACACATAAATTATACAAATATGAGTTTACTCTTGTATAATAAAGAGAAAAATGAGTGAGTAATGCAAACAAAGAATGAAAAAAGAAAAAAAAAAATAAAAGAAAAAGAAAACGGATACTTAACTCCACTAAGTAAACATTTCTATTATATTAGTATCAAATAAACGTCTGTTATATTAATAGCATTTTATTTGTAGCACTCTGATGCCGTTGTTTTTCATACTGAACTCCACAACTCTTTCTACATAAGCGGCTAAGCCCTCTTTGATAATAAGGGATTGAGATAAACCATCCTCTCCCTGTCTTTTGTTATGAACACCTTTTATTTGGAATTACTATTATAACATACTAAAGCAACCATTACTAACTACCGAGAACCCGATCAAAGAAAACTCAGTTGTCCAAGTATTAGCATTATCATTTGATTCACTAAACCTAGAATTGTTCCCATCTCATTCAACTATTCTGTAATATAGGAAAGAGATAGCAGTAAAAAAAAAAAAAAAAAACCAAGTTTCATACTACATCAGTAGTGTTTGGAGGTTTTTGTATTGTGTTTGCTGTTTCCTCTGCTCCCCCATTTCTTCCATCCCTAAGGTTTCCCAAGGGCTTTCTACCATTTCTAATTCTCGTAGCATCTGCTGAACTGCCCTTCTGGAGGGCTTCAACATATAATACCTTGATCAAGCTTCTAAATCGACGTCGAAAAGATGGAATTCGTGACACTGAATTGACAATACCCTGCAATCTGTGATACAGAATGATTTAGACAAACCTTAAAAATAACAGTCAATGGTGAAAAAAGTTGGTAGAAACCTTCTAAATATGGCTTGTAACTGCGCTCTCCTGACTGTGTCGTTGGAAGGAAAGCCAATGTTGTCCCAATCCTCAGGTATTTCATTTCTGCATCTCATAATCAATATTCTCAAGCATATTTCTTCATTTTCTTCTAAATGTAGTCTCTTTATTTGCTCCTTCATAAGTAACAATGGCCCAAGAAACCATTCGAACATTGTGTCCCTTGGCAAATTTGTCCTTGTCAGCTCTACATTATTGGCTGGAAGTTCATGTCCATTTCAATGTAGTCAATCGATATAATATAAATATCAAACAATTAATCTTAGGAGTTGGGAGAAAAAAATTACAGATGATTAAACCAGGGGAGTTCGACTTTGCCGAGGAAAGCAAGCACTGTAATATACACCATGCTGGTAACTTGATGCTTAACTTCTTACAGTTGCCCTGTAGAATGCATTCCTCAATGTCTTGTGTCGTTATCAGACCATCTTGGAGAAGTAATCGACCATTGACTTCACAAGACATAAACAGCCAATCCCAAACCTATGGATAAAAAGCATTTGAATGATATAACATAAAATGGTAATTACGAGATAAGTAGAATAGAATTTACAACTCTCTGCGACATTACCAGGACGGGTTTGTAACGTTGGATCACCCATTTCAATGTCCTTGACTGTTCTGAGACAAGTTTATGATTGTTTGCACCATTTTTCATACTTCTAGCATCATTTTTGTCATCACTACGATGCTCCTTCTTGAGGTCTGAGCTCATGTTTCTACGATATTTTGGCCTGGCTGTCACAATAATAAAATACATGAAATTCCTAGCATGAGCATTGACAATATATCATCAAGAAGCTTCATTTTTGCCAAGTGTTAGAAAAAAAAATAAAAAATTATGCATTTTTCACCTTTGGTTATTCTTAGAAGTTCCTTTTTTTCTACTTGACAGTTTTAAATAAAAACTGTCAAATATTGCCATTTTTCTAGTACTGAAGCGTTAAAAGAAATCCCCATTGAACAAAAAAATGTGACCATATTCACCTGGGAATACAAGATCCCTCCCGCAAGTAGAGTAGATCATTCACATACTCATCAAACATTGAGACCACTGACAAGACATAAGCAATTCCCAACTGAAACGAGTCTTCCTACAAAATTTACATATTACCGAGTTAAACTTCAAACAAACATGTAAATAAAATATCAACACAATTTCCGAAGATGAAATAGCTTGATTTTTCTCACAGAGCACCTGATGAACAATAACTCCAGCATAGAGCCCCAAAAAGAAGCTAGAGATGATGGCACTTATCACTGCTCCGACAACAGCCATGGGCCATAAGATAATGGCAAGACCAGCAAATGGAACACATACTGCCTCCGAGAATGGTCCTTCTCTACCAACCAAATCTTCCAACAGCCTCTTCCATCCTTTGAATAACATGTAAGGACTTCTCCATAGGGCAACTAATGTAATAAAAATAAAATCAACTGGAACACCAATCAAACTGGCCAATAAACAACATGGAAGTTTTGATAGCCTGATCAGGATAAGGTCGAGTGTAAATATTCCAATAAATTTATTAAAGAATTGAGATGGTGGAGAGAAAGAAGAAAGCACTCACTTCACTTCCATGGGTTTCTCATCACTGTGCATTAACTCACCCAGTTCATCCATGTATGAAAAATAAGAATTGAAGCAGAAATCTGTAAAATCCATCACAACTAAGCAGCTTGCTTTAATCGTGGACAAACAACCATCCTGTTTGTAATAACCATATGTAAAGCAAATTAGTTTCAAACAAATATGCTGAAGGATTAAAAGAATTATCAAGAAAACATAGAGTTGAAGTAATCCTTATAGCATGTTTGAATAATGCATTTAATCTTTCATCCGAGTGGTTTTAAGCATGCCAAAGGTGATTTCAAACTTAAAATCACTACCAAACATGCTATTATCTTGTTGGAATGCCTCAAATATATTATTTGTCATATATACGTTGTTCACGATTTTGACCTTGATATTTAGAGAACTGAATACTTAGATAATTTACGTAAATATTTCTATTGCTTTCCGTTTCTTGTTCATCTTTAATGGTGAACTTTTAACATATCTTAAAACAAAGCTTACTTTGACCATAATGCGAAAAAAAAAAAAGGAACTCACAGCAAGACAGTGATAAAGTTTATCAGTAACGCCGGCTCCAACAGCCTCAAAAGTTGCAATAAGAGGAACGAAAAACCCATATCCAATACCACCAAGTAAGCTTCCAACAATGCCAACAACAGGCCAAAGGATAAGTGGCAGGGTCAAGAAAACCAGAACCACAGTCTTAAAAACTATGCCCAACTTCTTGGTTCTGAAATTAAACATTAAAAGAAAAAACAAATTTCAAAATAGTCACAGAATCGAAGCCAGCAAAGAAATAAAGGAAAAGAGTAATCGATAAATCAAAACAACAGTGATCACATACAGCGATGAAGCTTGTAAATGTACCTAGCAAAGCAGAAGAAAGTCCAGAAAAAATGTGCAGGAAAAAGGCCAACAATGACAGATGAGTTACAAATGACAATTATGGCGGCAGAAATAGGGGCAACGATTACAGCTGAGAGAATTCAGCAAAAGAGACATTAAATGAAACATTATATGGTTAATATTGAATGGAGAAGAAGGGGTGGATGTGAAATTACCTTTAAGAAAACCAAGAAGGAGAAGCAAGAAGAAGAAAGGAAGGAAGCAGATGAAGCTCCAGAGGTTTAGGAAGAATCCAAATGGAACTCGCATGAGGGTAATTCTGGGAATAGATTAAATCAAAGTTGAATACACACAGTTCATTCCATCATTCTTCACACTCAGTACAGGATATTGGAAAGAATAAGGCGGTTGAAGAAGAGGCGCACAACGGAATTAGAGGAATGTTGGAAGAGCGACGTGGCATGGCTCGGAACGACACCTGGCTGCCAACAATGTATGAATTTTTGAAATAATGACACGAGGAGGAAAACATCGACATAAATTTTTAAAAAATTATGTTATTTATAAGAAAAATTGGATCACATGAAAATAAAATTTAGAAAAAAGAAAGCACCTCATATCGTTTTTTTTATATTACAAATATGACAAATAATCAGACAAAGACTATTAAATAGTATTAAAGCTCTATCTACTTTTAAAATTGTTTATTTTATAATTTAGAAAATGTAGTAACATAAATTATATTATTAAATTTTTTTAATGAGACTTTTTAAAAGTTATAACAAAAAGATAAAATATTTACACGATATAAAACAACTTAATAGAAAAAGTCCACAGACTCACAATAAAAAATACCAAAACTACCATATGATTAATTGACATCCAATACGTAACATATTTGGGAAACAATTGTTTACATTTGGCTACAGGATCGTTTAAATCAAATCTAAACGATTTTTTCCAATATTCTTTAGTAGACAATTGTTTAGATTTGGCTATTTTTTGTACACGATTGTTTATATTTGACTATTCTTTATACACGATCGTTTGGATGTGATCGTTTAAATTTGGGTAGTCAAATCTAAACGCTTTTTTTTTATAATTTTTTGGTACACGATTGTTTAAATTTGGGTAGACAAATTTCAACGATTTTTTTTTCCACGATTTTTGGGTACATGATCGTTTATATTTGGTACACGATCATGTAGATTTGATCATTTAGATTTGGCTACCTAAATCTAAACAATTTTTTAAAGATTTCTTGATACACAATAATTGTTTAGATTTGGCAATCTGATATCCCAACGATTTTTTTCAACTTATTTTATATTTGGCACATGATTTTAAATAACCAAATAATAGTTTAAAAAAATCTTTTATATTTAGTACACGATCTTGAACCAAATAATAGTAGAAAAAGACAATGAAAAGGAAAAAAAATTGCAAAAGAAAGAAGATGGAATGAAAGAGCAAACAAAAATATTTAAAAAATTGCAGAAGAGGATGGGAAGAAATACAAAAAAAATTGCAGAAGAGAGAGAAGAAAGACGATGAAAAGGAAGGGAAAACATGAAATATTTTAAAAAAATGGTTAGTTTCATCGGCTTTTTAATTTTATTACACGGGTTGTAAATATTTTGCTAGTTTGTTATATTATGAAAATTAACAATTTTTAATTATATTAAACCCGAATCTACCCTTGGTTATAGGACATATAATTCATCTTTTCCAAGTATACTGTATTAGCTCAAAAAATGAGGTAGGATGTTGCAAATTTCACGAAGATATTTTGAAAACAATCTTCAAATTTGGTAAATCTTAACTAAATCTGATATTTTGTTGCTAGACAAGATTGCAGCAACCTCCCCTAAAATAATGTCAAAATATATCTGCAAGATTTTCGGGTTCGTTATATTTTAAACAAGTTATTAATGATTTATTAAATAATATATAATATATATTTTTAATAACAAATTGAATTTAAATTTTAGGTTAGGTTCCTTAATTTAAGCACAAATTAAGTTTGTTCATATTTTTTTTTATTGATTTTTATTTTAGAAAATTCTATTCTTTTCACAGTTATATATATATTTTTTAAAAAATAAATAAAAATATATATTAAAATTTATATAATATTAGTTAATTATTTTGAAATTTTCTAGAAAAATAGTTCGAAGATGTGCAGTTTTTACATTATTTTGACAAAGAGCTTGGTAAACGGTCTTATTTAAATTTATTTTCTAAGGAACATGGTCAAATTTTTTATATTGAGGTCTACGTAGGTTTCAAAAAGGAAACTTATGAGAAGGACCCGTGAAGAAGAAGAGAAAGAAGCAGAGAAGGAAAAGAAGGTATGTTGTCTATGTTGTTATACTTTGATTCATAAAATGTATTATATTTATCAAATTCATAATATAACCTTTGCCCAACAAATCTTGTTGAACATGATAAGGCTGAAAGTGAACAAGAAAAACAAGATGAACATGAAGAAGGACATGGTGAGACAAACGTGAATGAAGAATGTAACTCAAGGACGAAAGAAACAACTGAAGAAAATGAAGAATCAATAGAGAATAGAAAGAGAAAAAAGAATACAACAAAGGGGAAGAAGGTAACAGTCTATAACTTCTGATAAATGTAATAGTTATATGAAATTTTGCTATCAATTTCCTGTTCATAACATAGGTCAAGAGTGCTAAAAAGGAAAAAAAGGCCAAAGAGGATAAAATTAGACAGAAAGGGAAAGCAATAATGACACAAGAAAAATATAAGGTACGTGTGATCAATTTCATAGTATGTATGAATTCTGTATACGTAGAATACAAGTTATATGGTTTCTACTTGATATAGAATACATTGTATTTGTGAATATCTTTTGTCTATGATTCCATCTATTTTGGAATTTGTTGAATCTGATTGTGGTGAATTACAATGTATTTGTGTAGTATGTTGGAGTGTTATACATTATGGAGTGGGTAAATTTGAAGTTTAATTAACTTATAGATTTTGTTCCACTAACTGATAGTTTTGCATTGTTTTGATGTGAAGATAGGACTTTTCTAGCTGACTAAGTTGTTGTGATCTAATTATGCATTTTTTGTGGTTTAAGTCTAAGCATCAACATGATCATTTTGTTTTATTGCACTTTTATGTTTAATATGATTGACCTTTTACATATATAACTTATAATTCAAAATACATATCAATATTAGGGCTCCTTATACTTGATGTGTTCTTAAAGAAGGAGTAAACATCTAAAGATTAATCTGCAAACTAAGTGCATAGTAATTGATAAAATAAAAGAGAACCTTGGAGATACACAAAAGAATATTTTTCGGTTAAATCTAAGGAAGCGGAAGATAGGGAATTCAGAATCTTTTCAACTTTGAATAGTTTAAAGGGTTTCAAGAATATTATTTGGTGATCCTCTTTCTGTCAACGTTTGAATGCCTTTAGTGTTTGAAAGGTTTGAAAGATGTGAAAAGATTGATAACATTTGAATGTTTGACTGTTTCAATGCCTGAACAAGCATGATTTGAAGAAGATATGAAATGACTGCAGAAATTATCTGGAGCTTTGATGGTGATAGGTGTTAATTTTTGGTGTCATAGAAAATGGACAATAATATAACAATTTAACAAAAATAAATTTGAAAAATGGACCCAGAACAAGACTTTAATGTCATTTTAAAACTAACATTAGAAAGACTTTTAATGTTGGTTTAAAAACAACATTAAAGTCATTTTTAATGTCATTTTTAATATGACATCGAAGCCCAACTGACATCAAAGGCTTTCAATTACACTATCAAAGATGTCGATTTTAACTGACATTCAAGGCCGCCTTAATGTCGTTTTTAAATCGACATTAAAAGCCTTTTATAATACTACCAAAGATGTCGGTTGTCAACCTACATTAAAGGCCAAATTTCTTATAGTGAATGATGTGCTAGCATCTCACTTTATGACTTGTCAAGCACCTTCTAATCATCTAGTTCATGCACGCGATCCTTGCTTCATTTCTTCATTTCGTCATCTTGTGTAGAAAATACTTGAAAGCATAGTTAATCAGACATGAAGACTTATGTACGGTGCATTCTCTTGATATTATAAATTTGCACTAAAATCTACACATTTTGGTCCTTTATCTCACATTTTGACTCCATTTTTTTTTTACGTAAATTGGCCCAGTGAATATCGCTTATTCTTGTGTTTATCAGTGGTGGTATACAAGCCACTGCCTTAAAAGCAGTTACAGCCGATTGAGGTGCCAATCATGTTGTTGGTTGCTTCCCTTACACATACATTCACTTGTCAGAATAAGGAATATAAACAAAAATGAAGATGCTCATAAAAGTATTGAAACATAAATAGAATGAAATAGTGTAATAGAAATGGTTTTCTCAGTTCCAAGAATGGCAAAGATGAGCTAAAATTTATATAGAGGGAGAACCAAAATTTAAGGCCAAAGTAAAGGACCAACGGGAGAACATGAGAACCAAAATAGAAGGGCGAAATTGAAAAGCCAATGGAGAACGTGAGAACCAAAATTGAAGGGAGAACCAAATACCAATGACAGGATACCAAAAGGCGAAAATTAATTACCAAATTAATTTAAAAAAAGGTTACATATTTAAATGGATAAGCAATAAAAAGTTACCCTTTTTTACACAAGTGCGAGAACCTGAACCACCTACCAACAAGACGAACAACAACGACGACACACGTGTGTGGTGACAGGGTTACAAAACCAACATACTTTGTCTCCCACTTAAACTTATTTGCTATTTATACTCTCTCACCTTTTTTAAATCTTTCAATGTGGGACAAGGAAAGTGAAATTCTTTCAACTTTGCTTATGGGCTTAGGCCCATAAGTCATTTCCATCAATCCCTCACAAATGAATGTAACAACAAAGTTATCTTGTAGATAAATGATTGATAGGATATCAAGCTTGCACATCAATATCTAAAGATTTGAATTGATGTGCAGTGAAGCAAGACAACAACCTTGTTTAAGAGAGTTAATTGCATCTTGAACTTTCAATAACACTAGCTAAGACCCTCATAATACACTTTATTCCTCGTCTCCATTTTGTTTTTGCAATATAGATTTATGCTTATTATGGCCATACATATGAACCTTAGATCACCGTGAAAGCTATAGAAAGAGACCTTTAAACTCTTTTATAGAAGGCGGTCACACTTTCACTATCACGTTATATATTTCATCAACTTTATCAAAACAAACCAATCTAAGAGAGCATGAGAACTTTATCATCATCCATAAGAACTATGGACCACTAAAAAGGTTTTAGTATCATCCATTAAGTCCATTTAAGGACTATCCACACAACAGACAATGGACTATGAACCATCAAGTCTATCACAATAGACCACCCAGTAAGAAGCTATAGACCATCAAGTCTATCACAATAGGCCATTCAATATCAAGTGTTATAGATCACTGCAAGGCTTTAGGCACATGTTCACTGAGGAATCTAGAACCATTTTCCTAGTTAGTCCTTTTAGTTAAAGGATTAGCCATGTTCTTCTCAGACTGAACAAATTTTAAGGAAATAGTTTCTTCATTTAATAATTGTTTCACAACTCCATGTCTAAGACATATATGTCTTCGTTTTCCATTATTAACACTATTCTTAGCAATACTTATGACATCTTGTGAATCACAGTTTATAGACACTAGTACAGATATCCCCTACAATGGTATATCTCCTAGTAAGCTTTTAATCCACTCAACCTCTTGTCCTACCAATTCTGATGCAATAAATTCAGATTCCATAGTGGATCTAGCTATGCAAGTCTGTTTTGAAGACTTTCAAGATATTGCTCCACCTCTGAGCAAAAATACATAACCACTAAAAGAGTTAATCTCGTCATTATCCATAATACAGTTTGCATCACAATAACGTTCTAATATTGCAAGAAATTTGTTAAAGTGCAAATAGTAATTGTTTGTGCCTTTAAGATATATCAATAGATGACGTAAACATCCCAGTGATATCTATCAGGATTATGTGTGTATCTACTTAATCTACTGACAACGTATGCAATATCAGGTCTTGTGTAGTTCATTAAATACATAACACTACGTATGATCCTTGCATATTCAAATTGAGACACATTATCTCCCTTATTTTTCTTAAGATTTTTACTAGCATCATATAGAGTTCTCACTAGAGAAACATCCAAGCTATCAATTTTTTTTAGTATTTTCTTAACGTAATGAGATTGACACAAAGAAAAATCATTTTTGGTTTTCCTGATTTTAACATAAAAAATCATGTCTACTTCTCTTAGGTCTTTCATTTCAAAATGTGATGACAAAAACAACTTGGTATTATTTATTAATTCCATGTTTGTCCCAAAAATAAACATATCATTAACATACAAACATATTATCACCCATTCCGCTTCAAAAAACCTTGAATAAACACATGTATCAGAAGAAATCTTAAACCCATTGTTTATCAGAGTATTATTAAATTTTTCATACCATTGTTTAAGAGCTTTGTTTAAGACCATAGGGAGATTTTCTAAGTTTACATACTTTATTCTCTTGACCAATAATATTGAACCCTTCAGGTTGTGCCATAGAAATTTCTTCTTTTATATCACTATTTAGAAAGACAGATTTTCATCCATTTGGTGAATAAGAACACTATGTATGGCAATTAGTGCAATCAAGACCCTAATTATAGTTATCTTGGTTACATGGGTATATGTGTCAAAGTAGTCAGTACCTTGTTTTTTAGTATACCCTACAACTACTAATCTAACCTTGTATATTTTAATTGAACCATCTGGTCTTGTTTTCATTTTGAAAATCCACTTACACTTAATTGGTTTACTTCCTTTGGGAAGGTCTACTAAATCTCATGTTTGATTCATGGTTAGATAAAGTTCAGTCTTAATAGCTTCCTTCCACATACTCGAGTTTGCAGAGTTTAAAGCTTCTTGGTCAGATTTATGATCCTTATCTATTAAATACAAACATGTGAAGTTACTGTCGATATTATTGTGCCTTTTAACTACAAAAGTATTTAAGGAATTCGTCCAAAACTTTTCTCAGTTTTCTGTCTTTTACTCCTAGGTTCTAATTCATATATTACATTAAAAGTATTAACAATTTTATATTAAGATGTTTTACTAACAGCTAAAGTGTTTTCAATCATGTATACTATTAAACAAGGAAGAAATAAAAAGAGATTTAATTTCTTCTTCTAAAAAAAAACATGCTCAAAGAACTCTGCATCCCTATATTCACATATGGTTTTATCATTCAAATACATAAATCTATATGCACCATTATTTTTCAGCATAACCAATAAATACATAGTCAAAGGTTCTAGATTCTATCGTCAATTTCTTGAAAGTAGGATATGATACCTTAGCCAAGCATCCCAAGACCCTCAAGTAAGAAAGGTTAGGAGCTATATCCTTTCCAAAGTTTATAAGGAGTTTTATCTAGTTTATTGTAAGGTACTCTATTGAGAATAAAACATGCAGACAACACGACTTCTCCACACATATTATCCGATAATCTAGAACTTAATAACATAGAATTCATCATTTCCCTAAGGGTTCTATATATTCATTCTCCTATACCATTTTGTTGTGGTGAATAAGGGACAGTAAACTCATGAATAATATCATTTATCATTGTATTCGCCACCTCTATTTGATCATAACCTTTTTATCTATTTATCCAATTGATTTTCAACTTTTGTCTTACATTTAAAAAATATGCTACTAGCTTCATCTTTTGTTTTTATAAGATAAATATTAGTAAATCTTGAAAAATCATCAACAAAAGATACATAATAATTTTTTTCACTTCTACTTATAATGTTTTTTAAATCAGTTAATCACAACAAATTTGAAAAATTTCTTAAAATATTTACTTTCTCAACAAATAGGACATTTATTAGTTTCATGTGATTTAGATGTATTAATTAATCTTAATTCTTTAACCTTCCTAATTAATGCAAAATTTATACAACCTAGTTGATAACATGTAGAAATACATATTATTGTAGTCGCTTATATAGAATATCAAGACCAAAGCGCATAAGAGGAATGTCAAAACATGTAGGTTGTATTGAAAATTCATAATTATTCAGAATTTTATATTAGCATTGTGCCCGTTTTACGCGGTTTTCAGTGTCTGAATGCAGATCTATGAACAAAAGAAGAAATTAACAAATCAAGAGTTTATCACGAGAAGAATAGGTGAGAAGACCAAATCACAACGCGAAAAGCGGTTTACTAGAAGACAAGAATGGTAGTTGAAGTTGATGTGACATTGTAAGGGTGCAATTGATTCTGATATACTCAAAAGAATAGAAGTTTTTCATTGAAAGTTGACTATAAAAGAACTCCTTCTTCACCAAAGACAGAAGGCTTGAATGAGCCACCTTGAGGGGGGCTTGAATGAGCCAAATAATAATAATAAATTGATATTGTAGAGAGAAAGGCGGAAGAGATTAGCCTTTCCACCGGCTGTAAAGAGTTTTTCTTTTCTTCTTCTCCGATCATACTGTAAGTGAGAGCTTAGACTCTTAGTGGTAAAGGTTCCATTTCTCATTCTCCTTAACTTGTATTCATTCCCAGCTTTTTGTCTTCCTCTTTTGTATTCTTTGTGTAATATGTATATTGTTCTATTGTATAGTGGCCAAAGGCCTACATTTTATATATATATATATATATATCACATGTTTATTGATAGTTTATGTTGGTGATATGTTTTTGATAGGAAGTTTTGCTTATTAGTCTTATCACGTTAGTTGAGCTATTCTCATCGCTTGACCAATGTAAGTTGCCAACTACCCGAAGGAGTAAGTAGTAAGGATATGGCTAACGTGCATAAGGAAGAGTTCTTTTTCTTTGTGAGATAACTTCCATCATTTGTATCCCGAAAGGTGAACAAGTGTAGGCACAAGGCACCAAGAGGTTGTTGTCTTTAATCGTGAAATTCTATATGTCTCATAAATGAACTCTTCTAGATATATTTCGTCTAATCACACTTAGTCATATGGATCCCAAGAGGTGACCTTGTGTGGCATTTAATGACTCTAAGAGGAGCATGCCTTAATCATAAGCTGGTTAACTAAGTTATATTGCATCAAGGTTATCGCGTTACTTAATCATATTATGATGCATAGACATTCTTTCACTCTTTCTTGCATACAAGTTAGTTCACATATTCATCTCACATCTCCATTCTGCCATCTCAGCTCCTCTTTGTAGATTCTCTAGGTTTAGATAAGTAGTTTAGTAACTCTTGCATTCTTATTATTTGTTATTCCTTGATATATTCTATTATACCACCTAGTTG
Organism: Cucumis variabilis; assembly: GCA_037974545.1. Lineage (NCBI taxonomy): Eukaryota > Viridiplantae > Streptophyta > Magnoliopsida > Cucurbitales > Cucurbitaceae > Cucumis > Cucumis variabilis. Next base: position 11,038,378 of record JBBPDI010000004.1, read on the forward strand.
ATAAGTAAATCCTAGAACTAATGTCTTAAATCAATTCTTTATGTTTGACCCTGGATCATCCAGGTAAACCTACAATTTCGCTTGCACTTAGACAAGCAGTAGAAAAACTTGTACTTGTTGGGGTTTACGTCCTAAAACTCATAGATTGTAAATATAATCTATTGACCGTTGTTAATAAAGCGTTATTATTGCAATAATTGTTATTGATTATATTATTAGTTTTGTCTTAATAACCCAAATCCAATAAATTAATATCTTAATTTGTTTAATGAGTCTTGAACAGTATGTAGAGACATACATGGATCAATGTTTGAGATCAGTTTAAAGAGTCATAAGGATGGGTACCTTATCTTGATAATACTATAAAATACGACTCAATTTGTATTTGATATAAACACAACGATCCAATGCATTCATAAGGCTGTGAGTGAGGGTATTCTATCCAATGAGTTTGCATAAGACCGGACTGCGAAATAGTAACCAACTAGTTGTAACTCCATTAATTAGTTAGATTTCTATTTCATTAAGATGACCTACGTAACTTAGTCTTAATCCTGGGTATATTATGAACTTCTATTCGTGAGGGATTGTCCTTTGATTTGTACTGATGAAAGTGGCTAGATCGTTGACTCAATAAGCTTATTATTTTGGTGATAAGATCGAGTGGAGAGCTGGAAACATAATTACACAAGATGGAATTACTCTTTCCTTACTTTAGGGTAAGTAGATGAGTGTTCCTTTAGATGGTGTCTTCGAGACTTGAACAAAGGGCCATACCCTCTCTATGACACGAGAGAGGTTTCTGTTTATTGGTTGGACCATAAACAAGTTATTCATTAGAGGAGCACTAGTATTTAAGGATTATTGGTAATTTAGGGGTAAAACGGTAATTTGATTCAGCTGGTGTTACGAACACTCGTGAATGACTAACTTACTGTTATTGGTCTATATTCACAAACACATAAATATATCTACAATGAGAAGAGTTCAATTGTGAGTCTTTAGTGGAGTGTACACACCGTTAAAGAATAATGATTAATGTAGTTAATGAGTTTAGCCAATTAATCTCAAATTGTTTTAGCTTTTGATCTGTAGGTCTATTAGACCCTTTTCCTACCTCGTAAAGGGTAATGAGATTTATTTAGATTGGCTATAATTTGAAATGTTCAAAGTTACTTTGGAAATTAGTTTAATGTATAATGATACGTTATAATATAAAGTTTATCAAACTTTATTATATAAATTTAATTTTGGATATGAATCAAAATTAATTTATGAGAGATAAAATATTTGAATGAGTTCA
>JBBPDI010000004.1:11039780-11055771 GCA_037974545.1 Cucumis variabilis
CTCACCTAAAACTCAAGTGAAGAAAGAATGGACAATATGAACTTGCGTGCTCTCCAGCCAAAGATTTCACACTAACTCTGAAGTCTAGACCTCTATTTATATGCGAGGAATGATGTTGACAAGACATCATGCTTCATTAATTCCTCTGGAAAGTTGCATCAGCGCCGCGCAGACGTTCTTTTGTCCTTTGTTTGACATTCGTGCCAACCAAATTTGTTTGTTAGTGCATCAGATCATCCAATGTAGTTGTTTGTCGTCGCATTGGTTGGACGCATCTCCTTGCGTAGCATTCTATCATCGAGCTCTACATTTTTGACCTATTATTTTATGATAAAAACATTGAAAATGCGATAAAAAAGTCATGAAGTTTTTTTTTGCAAGCGCAAGATACAAGCTAATCAAATTACATACTTTTCCCCTTGTTTTCTTCTATTCTTATGTGATAAGATTTCATTATTTTACATAAAAAGGTCATAACAGCTTGTATTTATACAAGTTATCACACCCCAAATTTAAAATAATGCTTGTTCTTAAGCATTGCTTGGCAAAATCCTGCTTGGGGGGGTTTTGTTTTGTTTATGAAAGCATTGTTTTCATGAAATTCTTGCCCAAGATGTAAGGATTGTGAATGTGTAGAATGGTTGAAATTGTGATTGTGTTTCATGGGACTTAGTGTAGAATGATTGTTTGTTTGTTTACTTGGTGGTATAATGATGTGTTATTGAATACAGATCATTGAATGCAAAATGCTCTTTAATATTCTCTTCATCATGAGAGTTGACATGATCATTGCATGCAAAATGCTCCCAATCTCTCCACCGTCTATTGTTAAGTCTGCAAAGTGCAAGTTTTCATATTGCTTGTCCAAGTGTAAGCGAAACAATAGGTTTACCTAAGTAATCCAGGGTTGAACACAGGGAATTGATATCAAAGCTTAGTTGTAGGGTCTACTTTTCAACTAGGCGTTATGACAAATGAGTTATAAGAATATAAAAAGAATCAAAATTACCTAAGTATCTTAAAGATGTTGTAAAGTTAATTTAATGAGTGTTATTGTGCAAATCGAGGAGTGAACAAACAAACTTCCGTTAAGAAAGAGGTTGAAGGAAGGTCTTATGCGACGATTAAGCTATATGACCACTTCAATGCGATATAAACCTTGAAGCTATCTAATGATTAACACGTGCTCCTTTCGAAGTCATTGAATGCCATCCTTAGTCTTCTTTCGGGATCCAAATGATTAAGACTAGTTTAGTGATGTATATCTAGAACTATTTATTTATACTACTCAGAGTGCTTCACATTTAAGGATAGAAACCTCTCAGCGCCTATTGTCCACACTTGTTCACCTTTTGCTATACAAGTGAGGGAAGTCATCTCGCAAGGTTGAGAGACTCTTCCTTACTTGTATTAGCCATGTCATTGCTACTTACCCTCTCGGGCAGTTGTAGATATACATTGGCCAAGTAATGAATGTAGCTTGGCCAATATAACAAGCAATATAAATAAAGACTACTTATCAATAATGCATCATAAACTTAAACTATAAATAACATAGAGACAAATGAACAGTAAAGAGATGGATGGATTGAAAAGTGGATAAATATACATTGTATTAAAGAATAAAGGCATTCGACCATTGTACAATATGAACAAATACAATGTAAATAAATAATAGAATGGAAAGAGAAGAAAAGGAATACAAGTTTGAGGAAGATGGGAGATGGCATCTTCTTTACTCAGGCTACAAGCTCTTACTTTACAGACTAAAAGGAGAAGAAAAGAATGAACTTTACAACCGGTGGTAAGACTAATCCTTACCACCCGACTCTTTAGGAATGGTCGGTCAATGCAGACGTTTAGTCTTATAACCCATACAGGCCTTACGTCTTTTCTTGATAGATATGGAGCTTCTTTTATAGGCAGTTTTTATAGAAAATCTATCATTCTGACCATGTCAGCACCGAAAGTGTCCCTTTCGTCAAGTCATATCGCTCCAACTACCACTTTTGTCTTCTAGCAAACCTCTTCTCACGTAATGATTTGGTCTTTTCGCCCTATCTCTTAGCAAGTTCCTCTATGATTTGTCAGCTTGTTGTTTTGTTAACAATCCTGCATTTAGACACTAAAAATGGGGTAAAAGTAGGCATGAAGTTCGTGTGAAGCGCATTTTCTAAATAATTATGTATTTATAAAATAAATTACACGTTTTTCCACATTTATCATGCGCTTTGGTCCCATTATTCTACCTAAAAGGCTATAATATTTTGTATTTTTACAAGTTATCAAGCATCATCTCAGGATTCTAAGCATGGTTTCTTTGTTGCACTTCGCTAAGCTCCTCAGAATGGCTTTCTAATTCGTCACACATTCCAGCATTTCATCCTTTCCATTTTTTCATTTTTATTTTATCGTCTACTCTAAACTTGAAAATATTTCTAGATTCTAAACGCGATAAGCTTAAGTCTTAAAATTCCTTTATTCATTTTTAGACAATCTTATTTCCATTTTTTTTAAATGACTGTTGTTTTGAAAATTCCTAGTTCCTTTCTTTTTCTTGCAATAACTACTATTACTATTTATTTCCATTAATCATTGAGTGTGAAATCATAGGTACTCTACGAGTCCTTTCTTCTCCTCAACTATAACTCTTATCGCCACTTATTTACTTACTCTTGAATTTAATTGAAGCTTTGCTTCTTATTTTTTGTGAGAGGCAACAACTTTCGAGTTCTTATTTCAATTGAATATAGAATGAAAGAATAAGTTAATTTTTTTTGTAAGAATTTAAGTTTCAAATGCTTGAAAATGAAAAGTTCTTTGATTTTTCGAACGCTTTTTCTCAGACCTCGCACACCCACAAATTTAAAATGTAGGAAGGTCTTTATTGCAAAAAAATTGAAATATAATATGCACTTAGAAAAATTTACAACATAGATTTGAGGTAAAGCTTGCTCGCCTAAAGACTACAAAAAATATTTACTAGGTTCATTTCACTATAGAAAGTGTCATCGCTAGATATGAGTTAAATTAAAGTTAACATAATTTTCATCATGAAAGCTATCCTTGCAAAGAACGAAAGAAAGCACGCGAGGAATACAAAAATAAAACAAGTGACAAGATAAGTAAAACGTAAAGCATAGAAGAAAATGAACTTGTATCAATTTGATTAAGTAAATGCATAAGCAATTACAAAGTGAAAAGCTTAAATACAAAGAAAAATATGTAATCGAAATTTTCATCTTTAAAGAATTCTTGAGGATCGAACAGTTCAACGTATACTTCTTCCTCACAATAATCCCATATAAGGGATTTTATCGCATTGCCCCCTTCAACATCTGAGCAAAATTTCATCGCGTTGACAACATTGAATTTGACCTCTTTGTTATTAAATCACTTTGTCAACTCCCCTTGGTGGACATTTATGAGGGCACGATCAGTTGATAGAAATGCCTGTTTAAAATGATGGAAACCTTCCGATTAGCTTTGTAATCTAGAATGACGAAGACTGTGGGGAATAAAAATTTGTCTACCTTAACCTAAACATCTTCAATCATGCCTTCAGACTTCAAGATGGATTTATCAGCAAATTGAGGTCTCATATGTGTAGGTTAAACCTCTCTCATCTCTAATTTCTTGAATATAGAAAGAGGCATCAAGTTGATGCTTGCTCCAAGATGGCATAATTCATGACCAAGATCCATCTCGCCTATTGAGCATGACACTGTGAAGCTTCCAAGATCTATCATCTTCTCGGGTACCCCATTCTTGAATATGTTAGTTGTTGTGTGTGTTAGAGCTACCGTTTCAAAATCATTTAACCTTATTTTCTTCGCCAAGATATCTTTCAAGAACTTTATGTAAGAAGACATTTGTTATAACACATCAATAAATGGGATGTTGATGTGAAGCTGCTTCAAGACATCTAAAAACTTATATAATTGTTGTTTGTCTCTTTTCTTCGTGAGGCAACTAAGAAATGGAGGAGACGGTAAAGGATTTGAGCTTGTCTCTTAGCTAGACGCTTCACCATGTTGTTCATCTTGCATAATGTTCTCCATTTTCTTGTTCTGTGCGTCCTTATTATGCAAGTAAGAAGCATTGCCAGTTAAAGAGGAATTTAAGGGATTAGAAATGTTATTTGAGCTACCAATCTTGGTAGTAGAAGTAAAAATGAGGTTTCTACGTTTAGGTTAAAGTTCGCAGATGGTCAAATTTCTTCCACTTTTAAGTGTCACAGCATGACACTTCTCTTTCTAGATCCCTCTGCCTGGTTTGACGTTTCAATATTACTTAGGAGGGATGCACTTTGTTTTTTGAAGAAGTCATTGGCTAACTACCTCAAATTTAATTCCAGATTCTTAATGGAAGTGGCTTGGATCATTCCTCTGCATGTAATCACGAAGAAGAGACTTCATGGATGAAAATGGAGATAGAGTAGTGGTGGTGGCTTGTTGATGTTGGGGTGTTGAATGGTGTGTTTTGTCATAAAATCTTTGGCGATTACCAAGTGCCTCATCGTGGTAGTGTCCTTAACTACCTTGTCGTCCTTGGTTGCCCTGACTCGATCCTCTCCAACTGAAGTTAGGATGGTCTCTCCAACCCGCATTATAAATGTTGGAGTATGGGTCATTCTAAACATATGTGATTGTCTCTATGTGAAGTGGGCATGCATTTGTGTTATGAGGACCGTTGAATCCCACACAGCCCACCTCAATCACCTATTGTACCACATGAACTGAGCTGTCCATGACGTTTACTTGTGCTAATGCCATGGATTAGAGCAACTTGTCCTTGTACTACCACCATAGTATTTATATCCATTCCCTAATCAGTCCTTCCTCTGCTTCCATTCTTGACTGTTTCTGGTCATAGCGTTTAACATTGTCTTGATCTGATTGTAGGAACTTCTTAGTATTCCCCTTACAAACAAAACATCAACAGTTTACTATATAACCTTAACCTAAAATAAAATTGCTCAATCAATACACATCCAGGTATGCCAAGATGGGAACATGCTTTCGCCAGGCATATGGAATGTTGGGCAGATAGAGTAGAAATTTAGGATGTGATTGTATGGGTCTTCGTGTGGCTGGTTGCCAAACTGCCCCTTATTCTGAATCATTTGGAGCATGATTGGCTTGGTCTCAAATTTTAAGTTCTCATCGAATGTGGGGTAGGTGATATCAGGGTTGAAATCATAAAGATTGGGTGGGACATATGACCATATGGGTCTATCTAGGTCGTGGACAAGACAAGTTGGGTTTAGTTCCTGGGCATGCTGGTTGGCAAGGATACCTTGGTTGTTTTGATTCTCCATTGTATTTACTCTTTGTCTTCACTACCTTTTGTCTTCTATTCCTCCAAAAGGTTCGTTCAGTCTCAGGGTAGAGTATGAATTCAGGTTGTTCACCTTCACTCCTTCACACACTCTTATGCTAAAGCGTGCGATTTAGTTGAAACAGAACTTCTGCATAAGATTAGCGCACAATTTAAATTTAAAAAGAAAAAAATCATTAATTCCTCGAGAACGGTGCCAAAAACCTTCTTGTTGAATTATATATGTATATAATTGCTCGTAAATATGTCATATTAAGGCTTTAATTGAGTTACTATTAGTCGATTAAATAGGGTTATTTGATAAAATGTGCAATCTTGTCCATGTGTTGCAAAACTTTAAATGATATACATGTAGTGTAAGTGATAACTTGTAGAAATACAAGTTATTATGACCTTTCAAATAGAATAATGAGACCAAAATGCATATGAAATGCGTTAGAATGCGTAGCTTATGTTATAAATTCATAAATATTTAGAAATACACTTTACATTAGCATTCATGCTTGTTTTACCCTATTTTGAGTGTTTTAACACATGTTCTGAACAAAAGAAGAAGTTAGTGTATTGCATAAGAACTCGCCTAAAGATCATGCGAGAAGACCTTATCGGTAGGCAATAAGAGGTATGCTAGAAGAAAAAAGTGATAGATGGAGTTTATATGACTTGACAAGAGATAACTTTCGACACTGACATGCTCAGAAGACTAGATTTCCCATATAAATTTGTCTATAAGAAGGACTCCATCTCCATCAAGGAAAAGAGGTCAGAATCGAACAAAAGATGCTTGTATGAGCCAAAACAGTGGCTAAAAAGGACGAAACCCTAGAGAGTTGGGGAAATGATCCTTTTCATCGTATGTAAAGCACTTCTTTCTCTTCTTCGGTCAGTCAATGAGTGAAAGCTTGAGGTCTAAGTGCAGATGATCTCATATCTCATCCTCCTAACTTGTAATGTCATTCCTATTTTTTCCATTTTGTATTTTTTAACATTGTATGTGTTCATATTGTATAGTGGTTGAAAGCTTTTATTCTTTAATACAATATATATTTATATCTTTTCAATCCATCATATCTTTACTGTTCATTTGTCCTTGTGTTATTTGTAGTTTATGACCTATGATAGATTCTTGAGAAAAAGACTAACATATAATTCTTATCGCGTTAGCTGAGCTATTTTCATCACTTGATCACTGTATATCACCAACAATCCGAGAGGGCAAATAGGAAGGATATGGATAATATGCTCAAGGAGGAGTGAGGAGTTTGGAGATAAACTCAACCTTGGAAGGATAACTGTCTATTGGAATTTATGTCTTAAAACTCGTAGTTTGTAATCATATTTTATTCAATAAAGTCGTTATTGATACTATAATCTTAAAACCAATAAACTAAGGACCTAAGGCTATTATTAAGTAAATTTAAACTTTATGTAGAGACATAAACGTAGATCAAGTTTGAGAATATAGCCTAAATAGTCTATAGTATACGAATACAGTTGGGCACCATATTCTAGAAACACTATGATGTCACCCGCTTTGTAGTTAGTAGAAACGATGTGATCCTAAATTGTTCATGTAGAGACATAGAAGTGCTGTCATCCTATGCAAAGAATTTACATAAGATTGGAACCATGAAATAGTCGCTTTTAGGTTATAATACCGTTGACTTTAATAAAACCGTCTGTTTCGTTTATAGATATGCAATGTAACTTAATCTTAATTTTGAGCTGACTATGAACTTCTGTTCACATGAAATTATCTTTAGATCTGCATATGTGAGGGTAGCTCAATGGCACTGGCCCAATAAGCCTCTCATTTCAGGGGTAAGACTGGATGGATAGCTAGGGACATAAGGTGCAAGATGAAATTCACTCCTACCCATTTTAGGGATAGTAGATAGGTTTTCCCTTAAGGACTGAATTCAAGTCTTGAACAAGGGGATCTACCCTTTCATTGGCCCGAGAGAGATTCAGTTTATAGATTAGACCTTAAACCAATTGTTCAATAGTGGATCAGTGGGACTTAAGGAGCAAGATGTAGTCTTGGGGGTAAAACTGTACTTTGACCCAGCCGAGTTTACAAACAACCTATGAAGGATTAACTTACTTATTATGGTTATATCATATTGACACAAATATATCTAGTGAGGGGAGTGCAACTACGAAACTTTAGTGGAATGACCCGTTAGTTAACGAAAGTTAATTAACTCGGTTTAATAGAGTTTAGCCAATTAATCTCAAACTATTAAAGTCCATGATCTATATGCCCATTAGGTTTCACCACTAGCTTACAAGGAATTAACTTAGAACATTATGATGGAATAATTTGAATTGTTCGAATTAGTTAAAGAGAGAGAAACAAACGAATATATTTGGCATAGTCGTCTGTTATAAGTTTAAGAAAGAGCTTTATGTTTAAATATGATTCAAATATTAAAAATATGAATACAGATTCATATTAAGAAGCTCAGAATTGATGGGAGTGGTAAAAAATGTGAAAAGTTAAAATGTTGACTTTTGACTTTGAGAAGTCAATCTTTGATCGAGTTTATATTTAAATGTGATTTGAATTTTAAAAAAATAAATGCAGATTCATGCTCGGGAGGTCAAAATTAATCGAAACGAACATAATGGTAAAAAGTCAAAATCTTGACTTTAAACTTGAAAAAGTCAAACTTTGAATTTGATTTAAATGTTAAATTACCATATTGCCCTTAGATTAATTTAAATAAAAGATTTGACAAGCTTATAACTTGCATGTGATATGTATGAGGCTTATTGCATGCAAGACACATACCCCATTAATAGTTAGTGGAATGCCAAATGATGAGATATGAAAGCTTTTGCATGTAGTTTATTGTAAGGAGGTTTTTTGCAAAGGTGAAAAGTCTCCTTTTTTAAAAAAAATAGTGAGAATTAATTTTGTAATTAAGAATTACAAAATAAACCAAGAACCTCAATTTTTTTTACTCTTAACAAAGATCTAAAAATTAGGTTCCTCCTAAAAGTATCACCTCTCTCTATTTCCTCCACCATTCGAGTCCCACAACTCAATTCTAAATTCAAAGAATAGCGGGTCAACACTAGTGGTAGTTCCGACTTTAAGTTTGTGGCTTAATCTATTATTGAAAAGGGTATGTAATTTTTATGGAGTCATTAAAGTTGAAATTAGGGTGTAATTTTATCAACTAGGTGAGACAAAAGCTAAAAATGGAAGAAAAATGGAAGACAGACCCAAAAATCCACCTATAGACCAAAAACCTAGTCGGTTGACTTGCTCATGACCCAAAAGCATTAGTGCGCTCCATCTGTCCTAAACTGGCCCGCTTCGTGTGGCCCACGACCCAAGCCTCCGCCCTCTTTTGGATTCTCTCGAGCTCACACGTTTAACTTTAACCTGATCCAACCCTCCTTTTAACCCGCGCACCTGGTAGTGGACCTGGGTGATTTTGGGTTGGTTTAAGCCCAATAGTTGGGTTATTGGCTGGTTCAAGGTTTTTTGGGCTGTTTCAATGCAGTTTTGATGGGTTTTCAGTCTGTTCGAGTCGTTTGTGAGCTCTAACATACTTTACCAAATTATTATTGTAATAATTTAGGTCTTAGCTTAATTTATGAGCCAAAACCAGTCTATTTTATGGTGTTTAATTAATTATGCATGAGATGTATCTCTTGTCCAGTATGTTTGACATATTAACCAAGAAACAAGAAACCATGATCACTGCATGTCAGATCATGAACTCCCTCCCAGAGATGTTCAAGAAGAATAAAAAAGAAGATAAATATCATTTAATTGTCTTAGAAACATGTTTAGTGGAAAATGACCAGAATGCCTAGATACTTTATTCAGGAGCCACTAGCCATGTTTGCTCTTCTTTGTTCCTTTAAGGAGCTCGATGAAGGTGAGATGACACACAAGGTTGGAATGGGAGATCTCATTTTAGCTCGTGCAGTGGGAGATGTTGAGTTGTCTTTAAGAAATATATTCATGTTTTTAGAAAACTTGTACATAGTTCTTAAGATTAAAAGGAATCTTATATCTATTTCTTGTCTTATTGAACAATCATATAATGTAACCTTTTCTTTAAATAAAGTGTTCATTTCTAAGAATGATGTACATATTTGTTCGGCCAAGCTTAAAGACAACTTGTATGTATTAAGACCTAACGAAGTGGAAATGATTTTAAATCATGAGATGTTTAAAATTGCTAATACTCAAAATAAAAGGCAAAGAATTTCTCATAATAACAATATATATCTTTGGCATTTAAGATTAAGTCGCATTAATCTCGATAGGTTCGATAGATTGGTAAATAATGGATTTCTAAATGAGTTAGAAGATGATTCATTGTTTCCATTTGAATCTTATTTTGAGGAAAGATGACTAAAAAACCTTTTACTGGAAAAGGTTATAGAGTAAAAAAGCCCTTAGAACTTATACATTCAGAATTTTATAATTCGATGAATGTAAAAACTAGATGATTATTCAAGGTATGGTCATTTATACTTAATGGGGCATAAGTGAAACTCTTGAAAAGTGCAAGGAATATAAGGCTGAAATTGAAAATCTATTAAGTATAAAGATTAAAATACTTCAATCATCAAGGTGAAGAGTACATGGATTTGAGATTCTAGAACTATATTAGAACATGAAATCTAATTCCCACTTTCGACACTTGGTAAACCTCAACAAAATGGTGTATCAGAAAGAAGAAATAGAACCTTGTTAGACATGGTTCGTTCAATGATGAGCTATACTCAATTGCCTAGCTCATTTTGAGGGTATGCAGTAGAGACTGAAGTTTATATCTTGAACAATTTTTCCTCGAATAGTGTTTCTGAAACACCTTTTGAGTTATGGAGAGGATGTAAACCTAGTTTAAGTCACTTCAGAATTTGGAGTTGTCCAACACACGTGTTAGAGACAAATCCCAAGAAATTAGAACCTCCTTCAAGTTTATGCCAATTTGTTGGTTACCCTAAAGAAATGAGAGCTGGTCTATTATTTGATCCACAAGAAAATAAAGTGTTTGTATCAATAAATGCTACTTTCTTGAAAGAAGACCACATGAGAGATTATAAACTACGAAGCAAATTAGTATTAAGTGAATCTACTGATGAATCAACAAGGGATGTTGATGAAGCTAGTCCCTCATCAAGAGTTTATGAAACCAACACTTCAAGTCAGTTTCATCCTTCTCAATCATTGAAAATATCTCGACACGATAGGAGGATTGTATCACAACCTAACCATTACTTGAGTTTAACTGAAACTCAAGTTGTCATACCAAATGATGGCGTTGAACCTTGAAATGAAGTCTATGTACTTCAATTCAATGTGGGAGCTTGTAGATCTACCTGAAGTGTTGAAACCTATAGGGTGAAAATGGATCTATAAGAGAAAGAGAGATTCAGCTAGGAAGGTACAAATCTTTAAAGCTTGACTTGTAGCAAAATGGTGTACCCAAAGGGAAGAGGTTGACTATGAGGAAACTTTTTCCCTTATTGCTATGTTAAAGTTCATACGGATTCTTTTGTCTATAACCACTTTTTATGATTATGAAATATGACAAATGGATGTCAAGACTGCTTTTCTAAATGGCAATCTTCAAGAGAGTATCTTTAAGTCTCAGCCCGAGGGATTCATTATCCAAGGTCAAGAACAAAAAGTTTGCAAGCTGAATTGATCCATTTATAGGTTGAAACAAGCATCTAGATCTTGGAAACTTAGATTTGATATCGCGATCAAATCTTACGGTTTTAACTAAAACGTTGATGAATCTTGTGTATACAAGAAAATCAACAAAGGTAAAGTAGCTTTCTCAGTATTTTATGTGGATGATATCCTTCTCATTGGGAATAATCAATAGATATCGGTCCAACCCAAGGTTAGACCACTGGATGGTGGTTAAAATTTTTCTCAAGTATCTTAGTAGAATGAGAGATTTCATGCTTGTGTATGGAGCTAAGGACTTTATCCTTACAGGATAAACTGACTCTTATTACCAAACCGATAAGGATTCTAGGAAATTAACATCGAGATCAGTGTTTACCCTAAATGGAAAGCTGTGGTATGGTGTAGCATCAAGCAAGAATACATTACAACCTTTACTATAGAGGTTGAATACGTTGCTGCTTGTGAAGCAGCAAAAGAAGCAGTTTGGCTCAAGAAGTTTCTCAATGATTTGGAAGTTGTTCCAAACATGAACATGCCCATCACTTTATATTGTGATAACAATTGGACATATTGTTGATCATTTACGAAGACTCTCATGGCTAAAGTGTTTTAGGGTTATCTAGAAAGTCTAAGTCTGCGAGTTATGTACAATAGGTAATCTAGGGCAAGTCTGAGATGCATAATGGGTATGAGGATGCCCTAATTTATTGTATTTGTATATATACGTTTTATGTAATATACTTGTACATTTTACCATTTCCAATGTTTAAGGATTACTTTATTACGTACATCCCATAGAGACTAGAGTTTTAGTTCAAGTGAAAGTTTGTTGGGATTTATGTCCTAAAACGCATAGATTGTAAATATAATTAATTGACTGTTAATAATAATGTTATTATTATAATAAATGTTATTGATTATATTATTAGTTTTGTTTTAATCACCCAAATCCAATAAACTAACATCCTAAGTTGTTTAATGAGTCTTGAACAATATATAGAGACATCTAGGGATAAATATTTGAGATCAACTTAAAGGATCTATAGTTTAGGGATAAGGTTGGTTACCTTATTTTGGTAACACTATGGATATGACTCAGTTTGTGTTTGATACAAACGCAATGATCCAATGTGTTCATGTAGGTGACATGCGAGTGAAGGTATCCTATGCAATGAGTTTGCATAATATCGGACCACAATTTAGTAACCACTAGATGTAACTCAGTTATCTAGATAGATTTCATTTCATTAGGATGACCTATGTAACTTAGTCTTAATTCTGAGTGTATTATGAACTCTTGTTTGCGACAGATTGTCCTTTGATTTGTAAGAGTAAGAGTGGCTAGATTTTTTACTCAATATACTTATCATTTTGGGAATAAGACCGAGTAGGGAGCTGGAAACACAATTACACAAGATGTTTGACTTTAGGGTAAGTAAATGAGTGTTTCCTTAAATGGTATCTTCGGGACTTGAACAAAGGGTCGTACCCTCTCTATGGCACGAGGGGGGTTTCTGTTTATTGGTTGGACCATGAACACGTTGTTCATTAAAAAAGCACTAGTATTTAAAAACTAGAGGTAACCTAGGAGTAAAACGATAATTTGACACAATTGGTGTTATGAACAATCGTGAAGGACTAACTTACTATTATTGGTCTATATACGTGGACACAAAAATATATATGTAGTGAGAAGAGTTCAGTTGTGAGTTTCTAGTGGAGTGTACACATAGTGAACGAATATTGATTAATGTGGTTAATGAGTTTAGCCAATTAATCTTATATTGTTGTAGCTTCTAATCTGTAGGTCCATTAGATCCCCTTCCTAGCACGTAAAGGGTAATGAGATTTATTTATATTGATTGTAATTTAAAATGTTCAAATTTACTTTAGGAATTAGTATAATGTATGGTGATACATTATAAATTTAATTTTAAAATATGATTCAATATTAATTTATAAGAGATAAAATATTCGAAGGAGTTTAAATCTTAATTTATTGTAAATTAGATCATATTAAAATTATTGGTTATGAGAGAAATTTATGTTGAAGAAGAAAATTTGAGACCAATCATAAATTGCCACATCATTTATTAAATTAATGATGAAAAGTGCAAATAATTAAATTTGGGACTAATTAAATGACATGTGTCCCAGATTAAAAATTGAAAACATAAATTGGCCAATTCTGATAATGGCACCTGTTTTTATCCTAACCATTGGATCAAGATAATTATTTTGGTTTAATTAAATATTATTTACGTAGGCTAGGTTTAATTAAGCCTAAAAAATAAAGCTTGATTAAGCTCAAAGACTAAATATAACCCAAATCCATGTAGTTAAGCCCATGGGTCTGGTCCATGGACCAACCAGACTCAAGCTCATAAAGCCCACCAGAGAAAGATTAAGGTTTCAACATCAACACTAGTTCACCTCCTCGAATTAAATTTCTCTAAAAATCTCGTGGAAACAAATTGACACGCCCAGTGGAACAATCTCTACCTCTCATCTCTCTTTCGTCATCTAAATCTATAAGCAAACCAATAGGGTCAAAGAAAGCTGCATCCAAATCTTCAATTGCAAGCGACACCTACACGGGACCTGTCACCCGTAGTCGTTTTAAAGGGATCGTCCAAGAGAAAGATTAAGGTTCTACCATCGTGCAGAACATCCTTAAGCGATTGATGGACTCTCCTAAAGCTGGAATTGTCATCAAGGAAAATCCTCTATATAATGATTTTGATTCTGATTCTAGCAAGTTAAAGGAAGAAGCACACCCTAATGTGATGTCTGTCATAACGGTTGATGTAACGGTCGAGGCTGCCATGGCAGAGATAGAGAGGAAAATTAATCTTCTGGTGAAGGTTATTGATGAGCGAGACCACTAAATCAGTACTTTAAAAGAGCAGATGCAGACTCATGAAATTGTTGAATCGAGTCAAACTCCTATTGTCAAAGCTGATGACAAAGGGGAAAATGTGGTACAAGAAAATAAACCACAACAATAATCAACTTTTGTGGCTTCTCTCTAAGTTCAACAATTACAAGATATGATAACAAACTCCATCAGAGCTCAGTATGGAGGTCCATCTCAGACTTCTTTCATGTACTCTAAGGCGTACACCAAAAGAATTGACAACTTGAGAATGCCACTTGAGTCCAGCCTCTAAAATTTCAGCAGTTTGATGGAAAGGGCAATCCGAAACAACACGTTGCTTACTTCGTTGAAACATGTGAGAATGTAGGATCAAAAGGAGATCAACTAGTCAAACAGTTTGTTCGAAGCTTCAAAGGAAATGCTTTTGAATGGTATACCGATCTAGAGCCAGAAAGCATTGACAGCTGGGAACAACTTGAAAAGGAGTTCCTCAACTGCTTTTACAGCACCAGGCGCACAGTGAGCATGATGGAGCTTACAAACACAAAACAAAGGAAGGGAGAACCAGTCATCGATTACATCAATAGATGGAGAGCTCTAAGTCTTGACTCTAAAGTTCAGCTCACCAAACTGTCGGCTATAGAAATGTGCACCCAAGGCATGCATTGGGGACTCCTTTATATCTTGCAAGGGATAAAGCCTCGTACATTTGAAGAACTGGAAACTCGAGCTTATGATATGGAGTTGAGTATCGCCAGCAGAGGAACTAAAGATTTTTCTGTTCCTGAAGTAAAGGAAGACAAGAAAGAGATGAAAGGTGCTGAAAAGATAGTGAAGAGAGCTATGAAAGAATCTATGGCCGTAAACATAATCCAACTAAAGTTCTTCAAAGGAAAGGAAGCGAGAGCTGAGAAGAAGGATGATGGAAGCGAGAGGCGACGTCTGACTTTAAAAGAAAGGAAGGAGAAAGTTTACCCATTTCCTGATTCAGATATCGAAGACATGCTAGAGCAACTACTAGAGAAGCAACTGATCCAGTTTCCAGAATGTAAGCGACCTGAGCAAGCAGGAAAGGTAGATGATCCCAACTACTACAAGTATCATTGGGTCATCAGTCATCCAGTAGAGAAATATTTTGTGCTGAAGGAGCTAATTCTAAGGTTGGCTCGTGAGAAAAAGATTGAGCTAGATCTGGAGGAAGTAGCTTGAACAAATCATGCTACAGTGACAATAATATTTGAGGCTTCTTCGTCGAGACTGAGTTTTGAGCAAAGGGAAATCTTGGTCTAGTTCGGGACTTTTGAGCCTGTAGTTGTCCAATTCTTCTAGGAAGTCTCATATAGGCATCCTCAAGGAGGGAAAAGACCAATCAAAGAAGACAATGAAGGGTGGACAATTGTGACCCATCGGAAGAAAATACAGTCGACTCTGATCCAAAGAGAGTCTCGCTCTTACCAAAACTATAGAAGAGGAAATAAGGCTTAAAAGAATAAAAAAAGGAAGAGGACTCAGAAGCTTAAGCTGTAGAGAAGGAAGACATGAATTTCTCTCGACCTCAGCGCTTAGTAACCTTGGCAGACTTTCTTCCAAAAGACTTCCTTTGTGACCATCAGGATGAAGACGAAGAAGTCGTTGAGTGTCATGCTATTGGCACAACAGAGGAAGAAATAATCCCTCCAAAATCATCAGAAGAGGAGGGAGTGTCAAAAGACCTTTCAAGGTTCAATGTGGAGGATATGTTATCACTTCTTCAAGAGACCAAAACCATCCTTATCGATGCATTGATAAATTCAAGAGCATCAAGTTCGAGTACTTTGACTGCGATATATGAGAATGCTCTTTATTGTATGCTTATAAACTTCTCAGATGAGGATTTGTTTTTGGGATCTAAACTCCATAATAGACCCTTGTATGTTTTTGGATACGTTCGAGAACAGAGAGTCGATCGAATTCTCATTGACAATGGATCAACTGTCAACATAATGCCAAAGTCGACTATGAGGCAATTAGGCATCGTGATGGACAAGCTCTCAAATAGCAAGCTGGTAATTCAAGGTTTTAACCAGGGCAGCCAAAGAGCAATAGGCATGATACGGTTAGAA
>JBBPDI010000004.1:11055871-11088772 GCA_037974545.1 Cucumis variabilis
TAGTGGAATATTAGGTGTTGAGATTTGGCAAATTAATTACATGCAATTTTGCATGTAATTAAGTTATAAATAGAGGTGTTTTCAAATGGTTTGAGACTTTTGCCATTTTCTAGTAATTTTTAGAAATGACTTATTTAGTGCACCCTAAAATCTCAACAAAGACTTTATACCTTTCAATTTTCTTTTATCACATTGATTTTCAAATACCAAATTGGGTCCCACAACACGGTTCTTTGTCCTGAGGATAGTAGGTAAATTCTAGTGGTTGTTTCGGTTTGTGTACGTGATTATTTATCAAGGATCTTGGAAGGCATCAAAGGTAATATTCTCTAAACTCTAAATTCTTTAGTTTAGGGTTGCCTGTTAATCAGTTCTAATTAGAGTAAAAATCCGTTCCTATTTTTCGCTGCGCATGTCTTTCGTTTCCATCAAACCTATAAATAAGGGTTTAAAAATCACGTTTGAAAACTGATTTGTCATTCACAAAC
Organism: Cucumis variabilis; assembly: GCA_037974545.1. Lineage (NCBI taxonomy): Eukaryota > Viridiplantae > Streptophyta > Magnoliopsida > Cucurbitales > Cucurbitaceae > Cucumis > Cucumis variabilis. The sequence goes on from JBBPDI010000004.1 coordinate 11,056,360, forward strand.
GTTTATCATTATAAAGATTTCACAAAACATTTGTTCATTAAAAATGATCACTCACAAAAGATACTTAGCCTCAACTCTTTCCTTCTGTGCTTTTGGCTTTCTCCTCTTGTTTAATGGTTTTTTGAACCGGTCGTTCAACATTCAAAGCTTTCTCTTCTCACTTTCACTGAAAAATTTAATACCTTCAAAAAAAACTTCTCTTTTCTTTTTGGCTTTCAGTCTTATTTATAGTGTCCTCTCACACCTAAGGGTCACTTCCACGCTTTACACATATCACCTTATTAACTCGATGCACCATGCAGCCTACTCAAACTCGACATGTAGGATAACCATCAATGACGATTTGACTTTCCATTGAGACGCACACCTTATCTGCTTGGGAAGCCAAACTCTAAAATCGCATGACTCTCCTTTTTTCTTCTCGAAAAGTCATCATCATTTACTCTTCCAAAGCGAGTGATCAAGTCATCTTGACAAGACATGATTTACTTCCTCGACCCATCCTCTTGAGCGTAGATATTTCTTCTCGCACTATAATGCTAAATGTCTAACTCTTGGCGCTCAACACATGCGTCCTTCCAGCTAGTTATTCTTATTGTGTCGCTTACTTTCACGAGATAGAAGCTTTGACTTATACTTTACTCTTTGTGTCACCTATTCTTTATTACTGTCCTTTCTCGCAGATCAGAGTTTCACACTTTGTTCATTTATAATGAGCTTTAGAAAAAATAATTGTTTTTTTATGATCATGTTTTTAATGGCATCTCGATGTATTTTGCAATCAGGCATTCAAGATAAATAATTATTAGTATTAACATCAAATAATAGAAATGATAATTTTGTAATATTTTTGAAGGTAATATAATTACAAAATATTGTAAGTATATTAGAAACTGAATATACATCAAATTAAATATACAAAATAACATTTATTTTATTAATTATAAAAAAGTGAGAGAGAAATTGACCCGCCTTTAAGACCTGCCATCGGCGAAGAAGACAACTGGACCTCCTGCTAATAATGTGTTGTAAAAATGATATACAATCGAAATACATAAATTGAGAAAATATAATATTAAAATAAATATAATATAGTATATAAATAAAATAAATAAATAATAAATTAAGAAAATAAGAAAATCTAAAAAAATTCACTCTTTCATTTATTTGGAAATTTTATCGACAATGAGTGTGTCTTACAAACTTTACCAAATACCACTAATTAAAGGTAATTTGGTAAGGATGAAGATATATATGGTCCTTGATGAGTTGGTATCTTCCAAACACTCTTGACAAATGAATTGGATGAGAAGGGAAGTGCAACATGGACATGTAACAAGGTGTGCATCTATTTATTCTAAATTTTTTTAGTACGTATGACATTTAAAATGAAATAAATTAGAAGAATTAAGTAATTTAGCCAAGATAGGACCCTCTTAATGGAGGCTTTATCCATCAATCCCATGTGACAGGTTTTCAAAGGTTGAACAATACTATTTCTCAATATCAATTAATAAAAAATAAAAAATTATTTCACGTACACATCATCACAAAAACGTCATTAAGCTTCAAATGTGTTTTAGATTTTAAAATTGATTGGGCCGACTTTTTGTTATAATTTTTCAAGTTTTAACTATCAAACATTGATGGTTACTTCTTATTTTGTATACTCCATCTCACTTCCACCACGGAAGACGTCAGCTGCTTGGTCCGTCATTTAGCTCTGACCATCAATTATGATAATTATATCTGGTAACCAGCTCTATTGATTATCACTGCTATCTCTAACAACTACCTTTTATTGACCAACTTCGACAATGAATATTACCATTAGAAGTGTTCACAGTTCAATTCGATTCGGTTTGAAACTGAAACCACACCAAACTACAAAATGCAAAAAAGATCTCATCCAAAACTAAATTGAACTGCTCATCTGTGTGAAAATGCAGTTCGGTTTCGATTGGGTTTTAAATCATCTCTTACCATAGACGTATGTGCTTACAACCTCCTACACGATCAATTAGCTTTCTATACGATCGTTCAACCTCTTACAGGATTGTTTAGTTTTCTACGCGATTGTTTAGTTTTCTATACGATCGTTCAACTTTTTCTATATGATCGTTCAACCTCTTACATGATCTTAAGTGTCTATACGATCATTTACCCTCTTACACGATCATTTAGTGTCTATACAATCGTTCAACCTCTTACATGTTTGTTTAGCTCTCCATACGATCGTTTACTCTCTTACGGTTTGGTTCGATCTTAGAATCGGTTTAACGTCTTAAATCGAACCGAACCACATAAGAAGTGGTTTCAATTCAAACGAAACTGCATCAAGTTGCATGCATTCGGTTGCAGTTTGGTTTGGTTTTCAATTATTTTTTTAACACCCATAATCACAACCAACACCGACAATAGACACTTTTGGTGACAACAACTTTGACGACCTAGCTTCGCTGGCCGTCTCTAATAACGAACTTCAACAACCACCTTTCATGCCAAGTTTAATGACCAAATTTATGACCAACTAACTTCATCAATCATCTTCAACCGCCACCTCTCATAAAAATGTTGAGAGAAATATTGATAATACATGACTACGACAGTTATATATTTCTTAAAAATTTATAAACAAATAAAGAAAATTCATTAAATATTTAAATTAGTAAATAAATGTTTATTGTTTCTAAATAAGTAAAAATATTCATTATTTACAATATATATTTATTCCCATCCTGTTTATTATATTTTATGTTTTATTGGTTTTTATGATATAATATAAATACTAATAATACTAATGAATGTTGAATCTATAAAAATATAACAATATGATTGAAATTAACCTATACTATTAGTTGTAGGATTTAAAATATCGATATTAATAAGAATACCAAATTCATGATTTTATGAAAATTTCTATAAAAATATCAATAAAGTGTCGATTTCTATAGACGTTCACATGAAAAAAAATTATAAAAACAAACAAACTCAAGAAATAATTTTAAAGAACATTTTTAATTATACGAAAGTTGTTGAAAATGTTTACAAAATATAACAATTCTTGAGGAAGACATCGATGGACACTAATAGTATCAAAAGGTGTAGCAATGTCTATTTTCGATAGAGTATGAAATTCGCTATATTTTGTATATATTATTAGTAATATTGTCATTTACAACAATTTTCTTAAATTTAAATTAGTAACTAACATTTAATCACTTTTCAAATAAGTAAACATGTCTATTATTTAGATTAATGTCATTTAAATACTTTTTTTTTTTGTGTGTGTGTTTCAAAGATTTTCTACAATAATATAATAGAAATATCAATCTATCTCTCATATCGATATATACCAAACATATGAAAACATAGAAATATGAATAAAATATGGTTAATTTTCATAAATATAACAAACAGTTAAAATATTTATAGCCCGTGTAGCAAAATAAAAAAGTCCATTAAGCTAGGCATCTTTTTTATAAAATATTTCAGATTTGTCCTTCCTTTTCATGCTTATTTTTTCTCTTCCTCCTCTGTGATTCTTTTTTTTTTTTTCTCCATTGTCTTTCTTCTCTTCTTCTCCTACTTTTCTTTCTTCTTCTGCCATTTTTCTTTTTCCTTTTTTTCAAAATGTTATTTGCTTCAAGTTCATGTGTACCAAATATAAAATATCTAATTTTTTTAAAACAAATTCAAACTGTTGGTTGTTCAAGATCGTCTACCAAATATAAAGGATCTTGAAAAAAACGTTGTTTAGATTTGACTCCCAAATCTAAATGATCATAAGAAAAAATAGCCAAATATAAACTACCAAATAATCCTTAAAAAAATTGGTTAGATTTTGACAACCAAATTTAAACCATCAAATCTAAACGTGGACAAAAAAATCTTGAAATCGATCGTGTACCAAATATAAACGAGTCATGTACCAAATCTAAACTATTGTGTACCAAATAATCTTGAAAAAAAATAGTTAAGATTTGGACTAGCCAAATTTAAACGATCGTGTTCAAAAATAGCCAACGATCAAATCTAAACGATCGTGTAGTAAATAATAGTCAAATATAAGACCAAACGTAAACAATCATGTAGAAAAGAATAACTAAATCTAAATGATCGTTTTCCAAATATATTATGCGTGTTGTAAGTCAATTAATCACAATGCATTGTTGGCTTGTGAGTTTTTTTTTTTTTTTTTTTTGAAATAATTGTTATGTTTTTTTAAAAAACTCCTAAAAATATTGATATATGGATAAAAATTTAATATCATGATTAACTAAAACTATACCCATGGCTTTATTTTATTTTATTTGGAAAAAATGTATATAAATATGGAGTTTGTGTTGAATTATTCTTGGTGGTTTGAAGCATTAAAACGCGCTTTAAAAGCTCAAGAAAGGTGCATTTTTTTCTATATACACAAAAATAGCTTATAAATATTAAATACACCAAACCCCTATTTCCTCATTAACTCACACCCAAATACCTTCCTCTCTCTCTCTCTCTCTCTAAGTTTGTACGGACACTTCATTCTTTCTCATCAGTTTCAACAAAAATGAAGGTAGCTACGTTGTGAAATACTATTTTAATCTATGAGTTTCTTTGTTTCCTTATAGAGAGTTTTTAAAATCTAAAGTCAGAATTATCATAAGAAGAAGAACGTTTTGCTCTTAAAATTTTGATCACTCGTGATTTTTGAAAAAGCAGCACCAAGAAACAAACAAATAAATAAATAAACTAGACTACTTTTAACATAGATCGTATCTTTGCAGCAAAAGATAGTGATTCGAGTGTCGATGAAAAGGGGGCCCAAGTACCGCAGCAAAGCCTTGAAGATTTCAGCATCTGTCAAAGGTAATTAAAAACCATGACATATATTTATATATATATATATATATATATATATATATATATAACATAATTCTAATCTATATTGATATAACTAATTAATTTACAATGGAAATTACAGGGAGCATTGAGACAATTTGCTTGGTAGGAGACGATAAAGATAAAGTGGAGGTAGTTGGAGATTTAGATCCCATAGAACTCACAGAATTGCTACGGAAGGGTTTCGGTTCCGCACAGTTGGAGTCAGTGAGCGCAGTTGAAGATAAAGGGAAAGAGAAAGATAAAGACGGTGGCATAACATGGACATGCTCGTGGGGAGTGCCTCATCATCCATCTTATTGCTATTGCTACAACCTTGACCCCTACCCTTCCTATTCCATACGGTGATTTAAGTTAAAAAGTATCTTATCAAGTTATCGAGTTTCACTTCTATTTAATTTGTATTAGATACTACAAATTAGAATAAGATTTTAATGCATCTACCTCAAATTGATGTTTATTATATGTAAAAGTAAAAGACAAAGACATATACTGGTTGTTAGTCATGCAAACTATTCAAACTTTGTTATATATTATAAAAGCAAGTTTTGGATGCAATTTATTATCATTTTGTTAAAATTTATGGCTTAAAACTTGTAGTTTGTAGTTTAAAACTATGTTCTATTCAATAAATTTGTTATTAAAGAATTATTAGTGAAATTTAATACTATAGTCTTAAATTCAATAAATTAAGATCTTGAAACTATTTTGAGTAAACTTGAGCTTTATGTAGAGACATAAACATGAATCAAGTTCGAACATATAGCCTAGACGGTCTATAATATAACTAAAATTGAGGGTCTTATAATTCTGGAGACACTATGGATGCAACCCGCTTTGTAGTTTGTACAAATGATGTGATCTTAAATTATTCATGTGGAAATATGAGAGTGATACATTCTATGTAACGAGTTTACATAAAACTTGAAACCAAGAAATAGTCACTTTTACATTATAATATCGTTGAAATTTGCTATTTCAATTATTGATAGCTTAGGTAACTTAATCTTAATTTTGAGCTATGATTATTGATGAGTTTCGTCAAAGTTTAACTTTTGACTTAATTACATCATAAATTGTAATGACAAATTTTTTATATTTTTATGTATAATAATACATAAATAGTGATAAATTTTTAAAGATAAATAGATTTTAAAGAGCAAGAATATTTTGAACATAGAAAAAGACTCCATACCCTTCTAGTAGCAAACATTTTACTCAACCAAAAAAATGATGAGAATGACATGTTTTTAATAAGAAAACCATACCTCTCAGTATCATTTCACTGATATATGCTCCGTCCAATTAATCTCAATTAACAAATGAAAATACATGTTAATTTAAATCTTTAGAAGAATTTAATCAGAATGATATTGTAACTAAGTTGAATATATATAACTCAACCTTTAAGCTAAATGAAGGTTTTTGCATGAATATAAAAAAATATAATCCCAACAAGTATTGCAACTTCATTAGTCAAATTATGGGCTCATACATAGATACAAGTTGAAATAAGAAACTTCATCAGTTAAATTATGGGCATTTCATCAAACAATTGGTAGGAAACACAAAAGAATATTCATTTACTTAGTGGTAGCCAGAAAACTAAAAAAATTAAGGAATAAATACAAAAAATTGTGAAGAACATATCTTAGATGCAATGTTGAGAATTGAGTTTCAAGTTTAATTGAAAAAATCGGTAGGAGCAAGAACTCGATTCTTCTTAACTTTTGATCATGGGATTTTGTGTTCAGAAACCACTTTGCAATTTTAGCAAATAGCCTAAAGCTTTACTCAAATACCATAAAACTATCTTTTATAGGATGACTTACTCAAAGAAAAGTATAGAGAGTAAAGATTAGATCCATAAATACCTGAGAGGCTGCCACAGACGATGAAGGTAGGAGATGGCCGGCGGTCTGAAGAGTGAGAGGGCAGTGAGTGAGAGAAGGCACGATGACGGCGGACGAAGGAGGGTTTTGATATGAGTGAGATAGTTGTGAAAAAAAGAACGCTGCGAAGAAGCATCAGATGGAGAAGCCTTCATTGTGGATAAAAAAGCACGGAGGAACATTCACCGCGATAAGCACCTTGAGCTACCACCTAGCGGAGGAGCCTGGTGGAGAAGGAAAATCGACGACCTGTGCGAGACCACTGTGGGGAATTGATGACATGTGGTGGAGAAGGAAAATCGTGTGATTGAAAGAGGAAGAAAAAGAAAGAATAAGGGTTTTTTTCGTGAAATTTGGAGAAATGAAAAATTGAGGAAAAAAAAAGGAAAAACTCTTTTTTTTTAGAAGATTGAAAAAAGAAAAGTGGTTTTCACGTAAAAGCAAAGTTCCCCCTCTTTTTCTCGTTCTTTTTCTTTTAATTTAAAATTAATATTTTTTTATATTATTTATATTTCATGACAGTTAAAAAAAATTGTCATAAATTCTCAAAATCCAAAATTTTTTCGTCTTTTCCCACCAAAAATGCAGATTTTGGCATTAATGATAGTTTTTTCTTTCCTTAATTCAATTTGGGATGTATACAATTGTCATAGTATGCACTTTTCTTGTAGTGAGAAATAATCAGCTAGAGAAAATTTAAACTAAAATAGATTTAATTTTGAATCAAATATAAATCATATGGTTGAAGTAATTGATGATAGTTTTTCAAGATTAAAAACAATGGTTATAAAAGCTAAGGGTTCGTTTGGTAATCATTTTGGTTTTTTTTTTTCAAATTAAGTCTATTTTCTTTCCATCTCTTACAATGATTTGCATCTTTCTTAAATATGATGATTAAATTCTTAGCTAAATTTTTAAAAATAAAAATAATTTTTTGAAAGTTATAGTCCCCATTTGGTAACCATTTTAATTTTATTTAACCATATATATGTTTGGTCACTGCTTTTATTTTCTGTTTTTTTTTAAAAAAAAAATTGGAAGCTTTTTTTTTTCAATTGTCCTTCATAATTTTAAAAACAAGCTTCTTGTTTTAAAAGCAAAAATTTAATTAGTTACGAAACACACTTGTTTTTTAAAAATTAATTAAAAAAAACATAAAACAAATGAATTACCAAAACATGTTTTATTTCCTTTTAGTTTTCAAATTTTTGCTTAACTTTTAAACCATTGGCAGAATGTAAATAACAAAAGAAAAAATGGTTTGTATGGCCAAATCACATGCAAACTTACCATTAGTTAGAAAAGGAAGAAATGGTTTGTCTAGCTAAATCACATGCAAACTTACAATTAATTTTTAATTTAGCTAAAGCGTGGTGGGATTTGTGTTTGGTAGAAGAAGACACGTCACTAAGCTAGTAGCTTATTCATAATACACCATAGCTTAGATAAATCCAGTAACTCTAACAAAGTCAATAATTGTCACGCCCCACCCCACTACACTTCAAGCGACGATCAGAAGGGTCATGTTGCCTAGACATCCATGCATACCTCTTCGCAAGATAACGAGTTTTGAACGCCTAGTAAGCGGAACTTCTCAAACCAATCTCTCCATCAACAAATTTTCAACTTTGAACTCAAAAGATTTTTATAACTCAGTGCATCGGGAAACACTTAAACAACCAACTTAGCTTATTTGACTAGCCTTTAACACTTAAACTTACTAGCTACTAAGCGATAAGCACAATAGAGATATAAATACAACACAACGGAAAGATAGAAACACAATTATGATTTTTATTACTCTTGATCCAATGCTTTACAAATACATTTCTTTTTTTCGCAAGGTACAAAAATAAAACCTAAACTTTCAAGCTTCACACCTTCCTCCATCCACTGGAATGCTACTCTTCGCGTCAAGGTGTTTAGGAATATAAGAACCATTTTCTTATCCTTCCCCTTGATCGCCTAACAACCCACCTTAAAGACAAGATTCATCCCACACACAAAACTGGGATGCTGCCCTTGCCAAACTTAAAAAATCTCAAATTCCAAAAATCATAATAATTTAATTAAATAATTAATTTAATTAGATAATTAAACTATTTAATTAATTCAATATTATATTATTATTTTACCATCATTATCTAGATCAATTTAATTGTTCTAATTCAAATACCTATTCAAATTTTCAATATTTAAATCTCATTTAAATACCATTTCTCTCTCAATTTGGAATCGTTAAATATATCGAATATTATTAACAATTTATTTTCTCAACTAATTCGAATAATTTAAATTTTTTATCACTCTTATCTAAGTTTATATCCTTAATGGACTAGTAGAGGGACCTAATTGATTACAGTTAATCAACAATCATTAACTAATCGAGATTGTCCATTATTATAGCCTGTAGTTATACTCTCTTCACTATAGACAAATTTGTGTCCACCTGGTATAATCGTAATTAGTAAGTCGACCATTCATAGGTTTTTTTGTAATTTTGGTTGGGTTAATTTACTGGTTTATCCTCAAGATCACATCTTGTTCCTTAAGTCTTAGTTTTTTCTCTAATGAACAATTGACTTAAGGTTCAACTTATAAATCAAATCTCCTTTGGGCCAATGAGTGAATTTGACTCCTTTGTTCAAGACTTGAAGTCAACACTTAAAAGAACAATCTATCTACTAACCCTAAAAGTTGGTATGAGTGAATTTTGTCTTGCTCCCTAAGTCCCCAACTATCCATTGGACCAGTGGTGATGAACTATGTCGATCTAAGGATAATCTTGTGTGAACAGGAGTTCATAGGTAATTTAGGATTAAGGTCAAGTTACACAGGTTATCAATAATCGAAATAGTCAATTTTAGTCAGTTAATGGTGTTATAATGTAAAGCTATTTCATGGTCTGGTATTATACAATCTCATTGCATCGAATGCCCCCACTCATGTCTCTACATGGGCATTGATAACTTATAGAAATACAAGTTATTATGACCTTCTAAGTAGAACAATGGAGCAAAAATGCAAGATAAGATGTCAAAATGCATAATTTCTATCCCAAATTCCTAAATATAAGAGAATACAACTTGCACAAGTCTTCACACCTAATTTATCTTGTTTTCAGATGTTTTATCATAGGATTGTAAAGATAAGATGAAACAGTGACTCACAGAGGAGCGAGTGCAAAAGATACGCGATAAGAACCCTGTTTAGCGAATAACATCCGTAGGCAAGGAATTACATCATCACGCGATGAAGATTCACTAGCAGAAAAGAATGGTAGTTGGAGTTGATGTAACTTAACAAGGCTGCAATTAACACTAACATGATCAGAAGAATAAAGGTTTCCCGCCAAAAGTAGTCTGTATAAAGCCTCCTTCCACACCAAGTAACCTAGTCTAATCTAAATGGACCAAAACCTAGAGAGCTCAATTGGAGCCGCTGGAAAGAACTAGCCTTTTTGCCTTATGTAAAAGTTATTTATATTCTTCTCCAATTAATTATAAGTGAGAGCTTAGAGAAAATTAGAGAGAGAACCACCATTTCTTCTCCCCCAAACTTATAACAAAGCCAAACACATGTGTATGCATTTTGCGGCACGACTCATTCTTCTTACTTTCCATTTTTGTATTTCATTGTAGTGTTGAGTTTATATTATACAATGGTCAAAAGCATACATTCTTTAATACATTACAACTTTATTCCTCTTCAGTCTTTCATGTCTTTACTATTCATCTATCAAAGTGTTATCACGTTAGTTGAGCATTACTCCATCACTTGGCCAGTGTCTATTGCCAACTACTCGAAAGAGTAAGTAGCAAGGATATAGTTAATATTTCGATCAAATTTTTTCGCCACTTACATCATTTGAAACTCTAAAGCTCTCAAATATTTCGATCATCCCTTCTAGGGAATAACAATTAACTGTTCTATTCTCAAGTTTTTACATTCGGTTCATTTTATCCTTTTCTCTAGTACAATGACTGGAAAGAAGACCCTAGCCTAGGCTCATAAGAATTATATGTCTATTGAGGCTAGCACATCTCAAGAAGAAACTGAGAAAGTTCGTTCTGACAGCCTTGTGTCAGAACATTCTGAACTCAACCCCATGACTAGTGTTTTTTTAGGGAACGAGTAGTACAAGCCACACATCAATGCAAGGGGTTGAAAGGGGAAGGGCAAAAAGGAATCTTTGAAGCCATTGATAATCAATGGAGTTAAGGTAAGACTGCCTGAAGATAAATTGGTTACTCTACTAGCAATGGTTCAAGAAATACAGTTAGAGAGGGAGAAGAAAGAGAAAAAAAAGAGAAAGCTAGGAAAGAACAGAAAGTGAAAGAGGAGACATAAAGGAAAGAAAAAGAAAGGAAGGAAGAGGAGGAGAAGGCGAGAAGAGAAGAAGGAAAAAGAGAAAGAGGAAGCAAGGCAAGGACATGAGGAGATGGAGGAATAAGATAAGAAAGACCAAGAGACAATTAACCTCTTCGCCTATTGCCCCTACGGAGTTTGAAGTTGAATGTATGATGCATATCACCTCAAAGAAATATCTCTTCTCTTTATATCACGAAGTAGTTGATAACTTATAGAAATACAAGTTATTGTAGCCTTTTAAGTAAAATGATAAAGTCTAATAGCATAAGAACATAAGAAAACATGGAATAAAGTAGAGAATTTGATTAACTTGTGTATCACATCTTACAAAAGAACTTTATACCCGTTTTATTACATTTTTATGTCTTATCACACAATATTAGGCAAAAGAAGTAGAGTTTGATGATAGAACGTCATTTAGGGAGAAGCGCTCAACCAACAAAGTGGCAAGCAAACAAGCTAGGATATCTGATACACTAGCAGACATATTTGGTTGGCGAAAATGTTAGAAAAAGGACAAAATGATGTCTATGCAGCGTTGATGCAACTTTAATCAGAAGCATTAATGAAGCATAGAATATCTTGTCAACATCAGTCCCCGCCTATAAATAAAAGGCTCTACTTCAGAACAAAGTGTGCATAATTTGGATCGAAGTGCAAGCTCACTATCTTCCATTCTTTCCATCTTGAGTTTTAGTGAGAGCTTAAAACAAAAAGAGAGTTCTTCCTTAACCATTTTCCCCATCAACAAACAGGCAAAAATTAGAGCTAACGAGTATGGAAAATCATACTTTGAGGGTTTAACACATTTCTCTACACACCATTTTATGATTTTGTTGTATTAATTTGTAATATGTACTCCATGGCTGAAAGGCCTAAAGTTATATTTATAAAATTAGTGTAGTTCTTCTAACACTCTCCTATTTTTCTATTGATATCCACTTTCAATGTATTTAGTTAGTTAATAAGCAATACAATGTGTTGTTAATATTATAAAATCCAAATGTATGTCTTATAAGTTTTGTTTAGCTAAACGCAAATGTTAAAGCTTTGTCTATTCGAGAGATGGATAATCACATTGATAGCAATCACCTAACAAGTGAATGCACATATTTAACTAAACAAGCGACGAAGAGGTTGTAGCAATACATTCTCATCGTTGAGTTCATCCTTCGATAAGTTGCAAATATGTTAGCGTGTGATGCAAAAGCACTAAAATGTTTCCCGCCTTAAATTAGAATAAATTACTTGTAATAAAAATAAACTGATTAGATTCTAATCATAGCTTAACTTTAAGTATTTGGATCTCAAAAGGTGAGCAAGTATGGTCAAGGCCGACAAAAGGACGTTTGCCTTAATTCTGAAGTTAATAAATGATTTATATCGACTTGGACTATTAATACTAAATACATTGCCATTAGTTAATTAAATATTCCTTCCTGTCATGTCTGTAAATTGAGTTCTTCATTTCACTCCATCCCCATGATAACCATACACCACCAAATGCACCTTAGTGTCTATAGTTAGCATAAAATATATTGTTCATATTCACACTGATTTGATTATATCGCATAAGTTTAGTTGCACAGTAGGTTCAAGAGAAATATTAACTCCTTGTGTTTGACTCTAGACTTACCAAGAAACCTCTCTTCACTTACACTTGAATGATAGAGAGAAAAACTTGTATTACATGCATATCTTAAGAAGATTAGGAACGCATAGATAGGATTTTCTCCTTTTATCGCATCATTCTAGTCTAGTCGCCTCATAGGCCACTGATTGTTGTGAAGTCAACCTAACTCAACGATGCCAACAACTTGACTTAGTTGGTTAACACCACGAGCTTAGGCTTGGAGAATAGTGTGTTTCTTCTTTTGGTGTTTACTTCTACATGATGAGTCATTGATCAAGATTATTACATGCAAAATGCTTACTATGAATCTCTTCATCATGTGATTGTTAAGTCCTCATCGTGTACAAGTTTTTCTATTGCTTGTCCAAGTATAAGCGAAATAATATGTTTTCGTAGATGATTTAGGATTGAACACAAAAAATTGATATCAAAGCTTAGTTGTAGGACAATCTACTCTTCAATTAGGCAGTATAAAAGAATAAACTATATACAATGTAAAAGAATGTAAGTTTATACCTTATCTACTTGTGTACGCTAGAGAAATCTGTAAAGGTGGAATATTGAAGGTAGTTGCGAAAACAAAATGCAAGCATGAACTAACTTGTACCGAAGAAAGGGGGTAAAGGAACAGTCATGCATTACTAGGCAATTAAGTCATTTGAGAGCCTTGATGTGATATAACTTAGTTAACTAGCTTATGATTAAGGCGAGCACCTCTCAGTGTCTTTAAACGCCACACTTGCTCACCTTTCGAGATCCAAATGACTAAGTCTAGTTAAGTCAGATATATCTAGAAAAGTTCACTTACAAGACTTATAGAGCTTCGCATTTAAGGATGACAACCTTTCGGCGCCTAATACCCACATTTGTTCTCCTTTCGGTACACAAATGATGGAAATTATCTCACTAAGGTGAAGAAGTTTGTATCCAAACTCCTCCTTGTGCGTGTTAGCCAGATCCTTGTTATTTGCTCTCCCGGGTAATTGGCGATATAGACTAGCCAAGTGATGAAAATAGCTTAGCTAACATGATAAGAATTATAAGCTAAGCTTCTTATCAAGAATCTATCAAAGATCCTAAACTACAAATAACACAAGGATAGATGAACAACAAAGATGTGATGGATTGAAAAGGCATAAATATACATTGTATTAAAGAATAAAGGCATTCGACCAATGTACAATATGAACAAATACAATGTAAAGAAATACAAAAATAGAAAGAATAGAAATGTCATTACAAGTTAGGGGAGATGGGGGTCTTTTTCACTCAGACCTCAAGTTTTCACTCATGAACTGACCGAAGAAGAGAAAGAAGTGCTTTACAGACGGTGGAAAGATTATTCCTTTCCACCAACTCTATAGGATTTGGCTCATTTGGACACTATTTTGGCACATGCAAGCATCTTGTGGCCTATTCAGGCCTACTTTTCTTGATGGCGATGAGGTCCTTTTTATAGGCAGATTTAGGCAGAAAATTTATTCTCTTAAGCATGCCAGTGCCGAAAGCTGCTTGTAGTCAAGTCACATAAACTCCATTTATCACTTTTGTCTTCTAGAAAACCTCTTTTTGCATACTGATAATCTCACATGGTCTACAGGAGAGTTCCTCTACAATTTGCTAACTTCTTCTTTTGTTTTCAATTCTGCATTTAAGGAGGTGAACAAGCATGGATGCTTATGTAAAATGTACTTCTAAATATTTGTGCATTTACAACATAAGCTATTTGTTTCGACACATTTCTTATGCATTTTTGTCCCATTATTCTACCAAAAATCTATAATAACTTGTATTTCTACAAGTTACCAGTCATCCAAGTAGAGCTTAAACATGACATATCCACAAATAAATGTATGGACATAATAGAACTAAGTAGTAGTATATCCAACTTTCTTTCATTGCTTCCAAAGTCTCTAAGCAAAGTTAGTTCAACAATATCCACAATTTCTCACAACCATGTCATCTTTCGCATCACAACAGTAGTGTAAATAATAATAGTAGTTTAGACAATGGATATTGTGAATATTGATTTATACTGTATAGACACCACATGAGAACTTGATAGACATTATGATCTACCTACTTTTAAATCCCTGTGTTCGACCTTGGCTCATCCAGGAAATCTCTCTTTTCTATCACACTTGAATAAGAGGGAGAAAAATTGTACTCAATGGACATATCATTAGGTTTAAGCAATGAGCTAAGATTATGTTAGTTGCACCTTTTAATGCCTATACATAGTGTTGTCATCTAGATACAGTCTCATACTTAGAACCTTAATGTTACATCTACAATACAACAAAATATGAACTACAAACAAACAAAGCAATATCTTATGAAACCCACCTAAACGCCACTATTTATAGGTAATTTGGCAAGCATAACGTGGATTACAAGAAAAAAATTGTCAGAAATAACTTCATTAATGTTTTATCTTATAAAACTAAAACCCTTTTTGAAAAATCATTGAAACATCTTTCCTCAGTCCATCTCGAATGAGATCGACATTGAGATTTCACTAAAATATTAAAAAAAAATTCAAATTATTGATTATTTTGGATTTTTCCAATTCATCTTGACAGATATTACACCAAGATTCTATAATTTTTTAAATCTTACCAAATGTTAGCTAATTTTCTTTATGCTTACAGAATTCTAAAATTACACTTTCAAATATTAATAAATAATTGGTAAACTATGTAAATAATCAATGTTTGAAAAAACAAACATTATGGATCTCGGTTCATCCTAGGAATAATTGCACCGAGAAAGTTTAAGAATTTGATAATTTTGGATTTTCTCAATACCAATGTATCCAAAATGAACTGAGATCAAAAAAATATTTTTCAAATATTATACAATATATGTTTCCAAATATTTTATGTAACATAAGTCTCATCAAATTCTCTATTGTAATTTTTCTAAATTATATAAAAAATGGAAATTTATTTGAAAATTTATACAATCATGGACCAATAAATTAGGATAAAAGATTTGAGAAATTGTGTAAAAAATTGATTTAAGATTCAAAGAAAATTAGTTAATATTTGGTATAAGGTTGGAAAAGATTATAGATAATAAATTTGGAGAAAGCTTAGTTAAGATAATCAAATTTGAAAAGTTGATATAAATCTCAATTTTCGAATCTCCAAACACAGCTAAAAATAAAAATAGTTATAATTTGGAAAAATTTGAAAAATTCTTAGAATCTCAAAGTAATATCCACCAACATGTCCCAAAATATCTAAAACAATAGATAAGTTGAAAAATTTTAATATTTTAGTAAAATATCGATAGTCAATTTTGTCTCACATGTATCAAGAAAAGATGTTTCAATAATTTTTAGAAAAGGGAACTAATTTTAGAAAACAAAACTTTAATGACGTTATTTTTGACAATTTTTCATTATAAGGACACATATAGTTTGTATCTTCAAGATACATGACAAAGTAAATGAGATGTAGAGGAAGTAACACATGACATTTTGACACTAAGAATAATGAGCATCTATTTTAATCATATTTATAATATTATATAATTATTTATATGATGAGTATTAATTTTATTTTTACTTGGTAACTTTTCTCTTTGTTTATTTAACTATAATAAATAATAATTGATTAAAATACTCTTGTAATCTCTATACTTTCACATACTCAATTTAAATATCTTCACTTTTAATTAAGGGGAATTTTTCAAATATAACATAATCAACCAAATTATTTACAAAATATAGCATAATAAACGAAATTAAATATTACAAAATTTTATATTCTATCAACGATAAATAGCAATAGACATTAATAGACTCATCTATTAATATTTATCAGTGTCTATTATTGATAAAATTTTAAATTGTGCTATATTTTGTAGATATTTTCAACAAGTTTGTTATTCACAATAATTTTTGTTTGATAAGTCTTTTAAGTTTACTCATTGAAGGAAAAAAAAAAATCTCAAATTGATATTTGAGAGTATGGACTTCTCAAATTGATATTTGAGAGTATGTACCAATGAAAATGATACTTTTAACCTCAGTAATGACTCTGGAAACATTGTAAGCAGGCTTGGCTTAGAGATATTGTCGAACATGTTAGCATGACTCTTACTTATCAATGCTAGCAAACAAAGAATGTGAAAGGAAGTTTTAGAAGAAAGACTTGAGGAAGAGACAAAGAAAGACTCTGAAGAGACAAAGAAGGACTTGAGGAAGAGACAAGTAATTATTCAAGAAGTCTATTTTTAGAAAAGTAAAAGACAGAATATCAATTTAAACAAAAAGTAATAATTATATTAATTTAAATTTTGAAATTTCAAAATTATATAAATTTAATTTGTAAATTAAAGGAGTTGAATAATAATTATATAATTTAAACTTTAAAATTTTAAAATTATATGAATTTAATTTGTCAATTAAGGGAGTTGAATCAATTCAAACTATAAATTAACGATGTAACAATTTAATTTGAATCCTAAATTTTCAAAATTGTATCGCTCTATCACAGCACTTGTAATTTTATGTTTTATCAACTAATTTTTTAACTTAACTAAACAAACCAAATTTAAAGTACTCCTAATAAAATTTAGTTTAATAATTCGCACATTGATATTTTAAATATAATTCTAAGTAAGATTTTCAACCGATTCGTTTATGATAATTTATATATTTAATTAAAACTAAGGGAAATTAAAAAAAATAAATTTTACAAAATATTTATTATCTATAGCAAATTTTATTATTGATAGTCATTGATATGCTATAGTGATACAAGACTATCATTGATAGAATTCAAAATTTTGCTATAACTTGTAAATATTTTAATTTATTTTACTATTTTTTAAAAAAAAAATTCAAAAATAGCAAATTGTACAAAATATTTACAACATATAACAAATTCTATCACTGATAATTGTTGATATGTTATAATGATAGAAGACTATTATTGATAAAATCTAAAATTTTGCTATAGTTTATAAATATTTTAATTTATTTTGTTATTTTTAAAAATGTCTATTTATTTATTTTACTATTTTTAAAATGTCTCTTTAATTAATTGAATAATTAAATATCTTGCATTATATTTTTCTAACTAAATCTAAAAAAACGTGTAAAGTGATGATACCTATAAAAGTTTATGATTTAAACTTGTATATACTCAAAAGTTTGAGGTTTACCATTGATAAAACTATTGGTTTGAAATTTAAATTAATAACCTTCAAAATACAGAGTAAATATTGATAATTATCTAAATATACATATGTGAATTATTTTCAAATATTTTAATAAAATGTTCACAAAAAATATTGCAAAATATCCTAGTTTATTTGTAATTGACTGTAATAGTAAAAATAGATTACTATCTAAGTCTATCTGTATCTTGATAGATACATATAATGTTGTAATATTTTTCTATATTTATAAATATTTTTAAAATGTAATAGTTTAAAATAAATTATATATATACTATTTATTTATTTGGTCTTGAAATTTTGAATTGAGTAACATTTTATTTGGTCTCTTTTGTCCGTTCTTCCTGTCACCCTACATCTTCCTGTCTCTTTTGTCCGTTATTTCACACCCTGTGTGTTTGTATAATACCGTGTTACGTTACGTAGTTGGTTTGAAGTATAACAAATTTGTTCCTCTATTTTGTTCATATACTTTGTTTCCTCCAACAATAAACAAATTTAAAAAGTTCAGTACGTAAAGCATCAATTACTATATCTACGTAAGAGTTAAAATAAAATTTTAAAAATTAAAAACAAGGGATTTTTCAAAAAGAAGAAAATTTGACAAATTATTTACAGTTTATAGAACAAAATTAATAAATTAAAAATATTTTATTAAAGGTTCTATTTTTGACAATTTTTTAAAAAGAATAATAATTAAATAACTGGATGAATTCATACTTCCTTTTTCTTTTCCTTTTCTATTACAACTATCGAAAATGAGGATTAAATATTCAACCTATGTATAAATAAGAAGGTTTTACTGTGGATCTAAACTCAATTTCAGCTTATTTTTATGCTTATGCCTGAAATTTATGATTATTTTCGCTTAAAACATATAAAATATAAGGTGAAATACAGGTTTCATTTTGAAATTTGCCCAAAAAAATAATAATAATAATTAAATCGCATAAATTAATGTGAATTTTTGGATTGTTAATTATGAAATAACAATTGACCTACCCACCAGAGACTATAAATAATTAAAGAAAAAAGAGTTAAAAATTCAAATAATAACGACCAATTTCCATTAACTATTAATAATATAATGTTTTCAGAATCTAAGAAAATACTGAGTAAATTCGAATCCTAACAACCAACAACTTAACTATAAAACCCATAAAATATTTTAAAATCTTACAACATATTTGAAAATCAATCTAATGAAATACACAGTATATTAGAAATAAAAATCTAAAATCATAGTCAAAGTTAGCTACACACATAGCATTTCTTGTTCAAATTATGAAAGAAAAGTATAAGCAGATTAAAAAATAAGAAACTTGTTCCAAAAAAGAAAAAAAAATTCAATGTTTTATGACGTTGCAAAACTATATATAATTATAAATTGTCATAGTGTGTCTAAGCAGATTAAAAAAGAACAAACTTGTTCAAAGAGGAGTTGTCATACTGTACTTAACAATAACATTTTATAATAGTCAGTATTTTTGTTTCTGGTTGATAATAAATTATTAGGCTAATTTATAAAAAAAAAATGCCCCCAACTTTCATATTTGTGTAAAAAATACGTCTAAACTTTCAAATGTTTAAAGAATGTTCTTAAATTTTAGAAAAAAAAAGTTTAAAAAGTATCTCTACAATTAGTTTTGGATGGAAACCATTAAATTTTTGTTTAAAAAATACCACTAAACTATTGAAAAAGTTTCGAAAATACCCTTTGAATTTATAAAAAATTCAAAAAAAAATTCATCAATCCAATTTTTACACCAAATTTCTAGCTCTCAAAATAAAAACAAAAAATTAAAGTTAAAACTATATTTTTAAGTTGACAAGTCTTACGGTAACAACCCAACTTTTCAATTTAAGTTGAGATCATTACTTAAATAGACACAACTTTTTAACATAAGTTGAGGTCATTAGTTAAATAAAAATAATATTTTTAAAGCTAAAATCATGCAAAGCTTAGATTATTTTATTAAAAAATAAAAATGAAGACAACCTCATGTGAAAAAAAAGTGTTAAAATAATTAAATAAAAGAGATAAAAACAATTTAGTCAGGTTTCCCTAATAAATTCTTTTAAGAAAACAAGCATTTAAATAAATCTAATTACTATCTAAAATGAAGGTTCAGGTTAGATAGTAAGAGTGAGTATACAAAATATTTCTTGTCACTTATCGACTTGCATCTTTGCCTAAAAAATGAAATATATATAGTGTGAGTATACAAAATACTCAATAGGGGATCCACTATTAGGCCTCCTAAGTGAACCATTAACTTCCTATTAAACAAACACGAACACATTGTGTCATAACAGTCTAGTGATCTAGTAGGGACACACATCAATTAGTTTAGTGATCTTGTGGGAGCACGCATTAATCATAAAAGTGAACCTGATGGTACACTTATTAGTCCAAACAATCAATAGTCAACTAGTAAACAATCTATAGGTGGTGATCTTATAAAACATTGTGCATACAAGATGTACTAGCCTAATATTCAAAATTAACAGTTACCATATCATTTCAAAAACATTCTAATTCAATCAAACTTAGTCCAATTTAGTGATGAACATATCATGAATCGTTTATTCAATAATTAACCTCGTTCAATTTACATAATAATCATGCTTCCTAATTCTACCAAAATAAATCACAATTAATCATTTCAAATACATGTTTGTTCTTATTTGTGTTGCGAAGATCCAATAGTAAACATCTTATCTTAAACTTAAAGCTTAATTCCTTGGTTGAAATTAAAATTCCAAATTCAACATAAACATAACAAATTTAAATTAATAGATTTGTCCAATAAATTTATCAATTACAAACCAATTTAACTTACGAAATTAACGTTGCAACTCCGAATTTCGATCTTGTTTGAAAAACAACATTATAAATTCCAAAAGTTCTTCAATCAACCTTCAAAGACAAAAAATGGCTTCCCATTAACTCCATAATAAATTCCATAAAACCAATCTTTAATCAGTATTAAAACACACAACCAAACCACCAAAACAACCAAACCACCAAAACAACTAAAATACACACACAAAAAAAAAAGGAAAGCGACGACGACGAGCAGATTTGGTAGCAGGTAACGGAGTGAAGCGGTGGAGACATGTGGATGGTGGCCGTCAATAGTTGAGGTGGACGAGAGGCTAGAAAGAAATTTCATGAAGGAAGGTGATAACTTGTAGATACAAGTTATTGTAGCCTTCTAAGTAAAATAATGTAGCCTGATTGGATGAAAAGGGAAGAAAATAGAGGAAAAAGTAGGTGATTTGGTTATATCACAAAATGAGCGACGCAAAAGAACTTTATCCCTATTTCACCATTCTTTAGTGCTCTTATCGCAAAATTTAGGCGAAAGGAGTGAAGCTCAGCAATACCACGTCTACATGAGAGAATTCGTACAACCTATGCAGCAAAAAGAAATACATGCTAGGCAACTAAGGTGCTAGCAGACAAAAAAAAAGTTTGGTGGGAAACTTTAAGAAAGGACGACAAGACGTCTGTGTGGTACCACTGCAGCTTTTCAAAAGCTTTAATGACATGTGACGACCAGTCAACATCAACTCTCACCTTTAAATAGAGCTTTCCACTCCAGAATAGATGTGTATACTTTGACCGAAAAGAAAATTCTTAGATCGTCCATCTTCTCCCTTCTCTCGCAAAAATTGGAAAGTATTTATAATAATTCTATTTTTATAGCAAAACTAAAATTTAATTATTGATTCAAAGTTTAAAATTTAATTGAAATTCGAAACTAAATTTAAACTAGAATTTTGTTTGAAAAACTATAATATTAATTTGAATTTTTTAAAAAAATAACACATGACACAGCTTTAATTTGAAAGCCATTTATCTAAAAGTTATTTATTAAGGATTCAAATTCAAACATGTTGAGACTGTATTAAAATTTTCAAAATGAAAATTAAATAGATTATATTTAGCAGTTCTAAAAGTAAATCTATATAATTCCAAAATATTAAATGTTCTAAAAGAAATCTTCAACGAACATTCATTTAGATTTTAGAAATAAGAAAGAAAAAAACCTCGAAATGATTTAATAAAATTTTATCGTATAAAAAAATATAATACATATTACATCCCATGATTAAAACAAATAAAATCAGATATATGGTGAAACTAAAACAAAAATAAATAAATAAAAAATGTGTAGAGTTTTTTTTAAGAAATTATAAAATCTAGATTGTTGGAAAGCAAAAAAAAATTAGATGAAATTAATAAATGAAAAATAAAAGAAATAATAATGATAATAATAACAACATCAATAACCATAATAATAATAACAACAATAATAACACATAATTAATAATTAATAATAAAAAATTTATTGAAAAATAAAAATAAAAATTGGGTTTTTTAAAAAATATAACAAATCTGTAAAATATTTATACTGCATAAAACAATTTCGAAAACAAAAAAAATCCACATGCCCACAATAGAAAATACCAAAAATGCTCCAGTCAAAACATGATTAATTGTCCACTCGCTTATAATATATTTGGTACACAATCTTGTACCAAATCTAAAGGTACATGATCGTGTACCAATATCCCAATAGAATAGTACACAATCTTGTAGATTCTTTTATATTTGGTACATGATCGTTTAGATTTGGCTACACGATCTTTTATCCAAACTATACGATCATATACCAATATCTTAACAATTTTTTTCAGGTCTTTTATATTTGGTACACAATCTTGTACCAATATCGTTTAGATTTGGTACACAATCGTGTAGCCAAATCTAAATAATTGTGTACCAATATCCCAACGATTTTTGTTCAAGATTATGTACCAAGATCTTTAATATTTGGTACACAAACTTGAACCAAATAACCCTTTGAAAAAAATAATACAGTATTTATGATTGATTGAAAACAAACGTCATGATTTTAAAAAAAATATAAAAGAAAATTGCAGAAGAAGAGAAGGAAGAATATGGAAAGGAAAAGAACAATTACAAAAGAAGAAGACAAGAATGAAAATGGAAAGGAAGGAAAAGCCTTAAATATTTTTTAAAAAAATGATCGATTTCATGGACTTTTTTATTTTGTTACACAGATCGTAAATATTTTGGTGTTTTGTTATATCAAGTTTGAGTATATAGCCCAAACGGTCTATGGTGTATGAATAAGGTTAGGTGCCTTATTTTGGGGACACTATTGATTCAGTCTACTTTGTAGTTAGTACAAATGATGTGATCTTAAATTGTTCATGTAGAGACATTGAAGTGGGGGCATCCTGTGTAAAGAGTTTAAATAATATTGAAATCATGAAATAGTCACTTTTACGTTATAACACCGGTAACTTAATCTTAATCTTGAGCTAACTATGAACTTTTGTTCACACGAAATTTTTATCCTTAGATATGCATAGATGAGGGCAGCTCAATCGCACTAGCCCAATAAGTCTTCCCTTTCAAGGGTAAGACTAAGTGAATAGCTAGGGATACAAGGTGCAAGACACAATTAATTCACTCCTACCTGTTTTAGGGTTGGTAGATAGGTTGTACCCTTAAGAACTTAATCCAAGTCTTGAACAAGGGGCCTCATCCTCTCATTGGCCCAAGAGGGATTCGGTTTATAGGTTGGACCTTAAACCAATTATTCAATAGTAGATCATTGGGACTTAAGGAGCAAGATGTAATCTTGGGGTAAAATGGTATTTGGACCCAGTCGAGATTATAGATAACCTGTGAAGGATTAACTTACTAATCTTGGTTATATCAGATTGACACAAATATATATCTATAGAGAGAAAAGTACAACTACAAGACTTTAATGGAATGACCAATTAGCTAACGAATGTTGATTAGCTCGATATAAAAGATTTTAGTTAGACACATAGCCTACTAAGTTCCAGTAATGGTTAGTGGAATGTTAGGTATTGATATTTGGTCAACTAATTACATGCAATTTTGCATTTAATTAAGTTATTTAAAGCCCATTTTTCAAATATTTGGAAGTTTTTTGCAAATTTGGTATTTTTTTATTTTACAAAAATTTGTACCAATTTCATTTTTCTCTCTCAAGTCTCAACCTAATTTTCACCTCCAAATTCCATCTCTCTCTCAATTCCCTCCACCTTACGAGTCCCACAATCTGGTTCTAAGTCTAGAAAATTGTGGGTAAACTCTAGTAGTGGTCCCAGCTTCGAGTTCGTGAGGAAATTACGAGGATCAAAAAATCTTCAAAGGTATGTATTCCTTTTAACCCTAATTTAGTTTAATTAGGGTATTTTTTAATCATGTTACTCTAAATTGTTTAAATGCATCTAGGGTAAAAATTGATCTGTTGTTCCATTATGCACGTCTTGTTTTCCATCAATGATAATAAGGATAATTTACATAAATGTAACAAAACACATAATTATATACGACCTATATAACAATTTATTAAAGTCCATGGAGCCACTATTGTTTTTTCATAAATTCTAGATTTTTCCTTTGTGTGACCATTCAAATATATGACCATTTAAATTAAAAGCTTTTCACGCATATGTGTGGCTGATCAATTGCAGGGTATTTTTATTAATTCACATTTTGGATTTGAGGGTCTTTTCCTTTTTCAAAATTGTTCTATAAGTTGTAAATATTTTTTTATTTTGTTCTAATTTTTTTATTAAAAAACCCTTATTATTGTTGTTGTTACTATTTTTACTAATGTTGTTGTTGTATTTGCTACTATTCTTATATTTGTTATTATTCTTATATTTTTAATTATCATTATTATTAGGATAATTTACATAAATGTAACAAAACTCAAAAATATTTATGGCCGATATAAGAAAAAATTAAAGTCAATGAAGCCACCATTGTTTTTTTATAAATTCCAGATTTGTCCTTTGTCGTTTTTAAATTGTGAGACCATTATGTTCACTTCACTTCACTTCTTTTTCTTTTTCCTTCTTCTTTGCAATTTATTTTTCTCCTCTTTATATTATTAATTTCCTCATGTTATTACGTTTTCTTCTTCAAAATCTCACTTCTTCTTATTTGTGATTTCTTCATTTCCTCTTCAAGAATTTCTTCCTTCTTCTTCATCTCTCATCTTCTTTTTTCTTCTTGGTACAAGATCTAAATGATACCAATATCTAAACGATAAATTATCTATCCTAGATAAACAGAGATAGACCATTATCACTACAAACAGTGTAGTACACGCAACAAGCATGTAAATCATTTTGTCATTCATAAAAAGTACTTAGCCTGAACTTTCTTCTTCTTGGCTTCTAACTTCCTCTTTACGTTTGACGGTTGGAGGAATCGTGAGGAACCGTCCTTTCAGCATTCAGAATTTTCTCCTTTTACTTCCATTAGAAAATATAGCACTTTTCTCTTTAGGAAAAACTTCTTTTCTTTTGGCTATTTAGTCCTATTTATAGAGACTTTTCACATCCAAAGGTTACTTTTGTGCTTTACATGTGTCGTCTTTGCACGAACACCATTAAGCTACCAATCCAAACTTGACGTGTTGCCAGATCATCAGCGATGATTTGATTTCTTCCTTGAGATGCACACCTTATCTCACTAGGAAGCCAAACTCTTAATTGTCCGACTGTTTTTGTTCTCTTCCAGAAGAAGCTACAATCGTTTCTTTTCCCACGACGAGTTTCCATGTTGCTTGACAAGACGTTTACTTCCTCGCTTCAATCTCTAAGGTACTAATACATCTTTCAGTATCCTGGTTGTTGTATCTTTTCGTTTGGACTTAGTAGTTACACATTCATATGGTGCAATTCTAATATAGGCAATACATCACGAAGCATGTTTATTGCACGTAAGATGCTCACTATATCTTTTTGTATTGTGTGATTAATTTTATGCGGTAAGGCATGGACCATGATCATAGCATGTGAGATGCTCACCATGTACCTCTTTATTATGTAATAACTAAGTCCTACTGCTTACCCAAGTGCAAGTGAAACATTAGGTTTATCTAGATGATCCAAGGTCGAACAGAGGGAATTGATTCAAGACATTAGTTCTAGGAATTATTTATCATCTAGACGGTGTAAAAAATTAATTAAAAAACAGAATCAGAACCAGAATTAAAACTACTTATGTACGCTTAGAGAATCTGTAAAAGGGAATAAATAGATGCGAGATAGAATTGCGGATGAACTTGCATGCAAGAAAAAGGTGAAGGATTGTGCTTCGATGCAATATAACTTGCATAACCAACTCATTATTAAGGCGAGCTTCTTGCTCACCTTTCGGGATGCAGATGATTGTGCTTGATTAGACGAGATATATCTAGAAGGTTTCACTTATAATACTTATAGAACTTCGCGATTAAGAACAACAACTTCTTGGGACGTAATATTCACACTTGTTCACTTTTAGCATACAAATGATGGAAGCTATCTCACAAAGTGGAGTTTGTTTCCAAAGTACTCCTCTTTGTGCGTGTTAGCCTTATCCTTGCTACTTGTCCTCTCAGATAATTGGCGATATACACTGGCCCAACGATAAACATAGCTCAACTAATGCTACAAGAATTATAAGTTAAACTTCTTATCAACAACTTATCACAAACCTAACTATTAATAACACATTGACAAGAGAGAAGTAAAAAAATAATGGATTAGAAAGGTAAAAACATGTAAAATATAAAGAATATAAGCCTTAGGCTATTGTACAATATGAATAACATATATTACAAAGAAGTATAAAAATGAAAAAAAATAGAATGGAAAATATTACAAGTTAGGGGGCAATGGAAGTATGGATTTTTCCCCACTCAAGAGCCAAGCTCTCACTTTTACAACCGATCGGAGAAGAAAAAACCGTTTATAGACGGCGGAAAGGCTATTTCTTTCAGCCATTCTCTGAGGATTGACCTATTCAAGCCTTTGGTCCTGATAACGTGAAGAAATGACCGTTATTATAGTCCTTTTTATTAGAATAATAGGGTTAAAATGCCTAAGCGATGCTTAGAACACATAACTTATATTGAAAAGCCATAAATATTTAGAAATATGACTTACATAAATGTTGTTCTTGTATTACGCGTTTAACGTGTTTAAATGTAGGACAAGTGGAAAAGGCAAAAATGAGCAATTCGCACGAGACATCTCGCACAAAGACAATGTGATGGATCATGTCTGACGATTAACAACCCCAGACGATGAACCTAAACATTAAGTGAGGAAAGCTTACAAAAAGACAAGAATGGTAGTTGAAATGATGTGACTTCAAGGGCGATGACAACGCTGACACACTCAGAGGAACAAAGTTTTCCCGTAAAAAAAGCAACCTATACAAGCACTTCATCCTCACTGAGAGAAAAAGAGGCTCGAATAGGCCAGGAGCCTGAATGGGCCAAAGAGAAAGAGAGACTTAAAATGGCCAGAGAAAATTACAAAGAGAGAGAGAGAGCTTGAACAACCTACCTGGAGATTAAACAGCCGTGATAAAAGAAAATATATTTGTTGTTATTCTCTAAACTTGTAGTAACATTTTCCATTCTTCTGTCTTTCCATTTTCCATTTTTACTTCATTGTAGTGTATGTATTGTTCGTATCGTACAGTACCAAAATGCCTACATCCACAATTTCTTAACTTTTCATCTGTCTACGTGTTATTAAATGAGAACAGTGTGATAAGTTCTTGATAAGGAGTTCAACTTATAACTCTTATCGCATTAGTTGAGTTATGTTCGTTACTTGGCCAGTGTCAATCGCCAACTATTCGAGAGGGCAAGTAGCAAGGATAAGGCTAATGTACGCGAGGAGGAGTTTGGTGACAAACTTCACCTTAGCGAGGTAGCTTCCAACATTTGTATCCCAAAAGGTGAACAAGTATGGACAATAGGCACCGAGAGGTTGTTGTTGTTAAACGAGAAGTCCTATAAGTATTATGAGTCACGATCTCTAGGTATAATTTTCCTAAGCAAGCATAGTCATTTGTATCCCGAAAGGCGAACAAATATGGCATTTAAACACTTCGAGAGAAGGTTGCCTTAATCATGTGCCCATTATACAATTATAAAGCGTTAAGGTTATCACAACACCTAAGCATCTAATAGTATGTATAATTTCCTTCACCTATCATCTGCATATAAGTTAGTTCAACTCATTCTCCCTTAACTTAATTTACTCTTTGTACATGAGTCTCGAGCTCTAAATAAGTAGTTGAAGTTAGTGTACATTTTTTCAATTTAATTACCATAAAGCCTAAACGATAAGTGAAATCTAGAACTAACATCTATAATAATTCCCTGTGTTCGACCCTGGATCACCCAGATAAACCTATTTCTAAACCATAAGAAAACTTGTACTCAACGAGGACTTAATATCTATGCGATGAAAAAGCACACAGTGAGCATTTCACATGTTATGATCATGACCTATGACTAATCGCCTAGAATCAAAAGCATGTTATACAGAGAGTTACGGTGAGCTCATTGTGTGTAATGATTTGACTCGATGATGTATTGCACTTGCGTTACACACAAAAAAAAATTAGTAAATCCAAACTAACAACCAGGTTCATATAAGCGTTCAACTGACCCATCCAGGCGCCTCTCTCTTGATGGGGATGAGGTCTTTTTTAGGCAGCTTTTGGCAGGAAACTTCTGTTCTTTTGAGATTGTTAACACTGACTTTGGTCATATGAAGTCACATCACTTCAACTACCATTCTTGTCCTCTAGTGAGCCTTCCTCGCGTGATGACATAGTTCCTTGTCTGGAGATGTTATTTGTCAGGTAAGTTCCCATCATATGGCCTTTGCACGAGATGTCCTCTATGATTTACTCATTTCTTCTTGTCCACTTATCCTGCATGTAAACATGGCAATCGTGTAAAACAGACATGATGCTTATGTAAAATATATTTCTGAATACTTAAGAATTTACAATATAAGTTACGTGTTTTGATCCTCTTCTCATGTGTTTTGACTTACTATTCTAATAAAAGAGGTTTTAATAACAGGTATCTATACACATTATCATATCCTACCAATGCCTTTCTCGCCATCTATTCCTATCGTGTTACTCATTTTCATGCAATAGATTCTTTTGGCTAACAATTTTCTCTTCGCATCACTTTCTTTCCTTCGCATCTTTCCCTGCGGGATATCTCAATACTTACCCAAACAACTTTC
This sequence comes from Cucumis variabilis, assembly GCA_037974545.1. Taxonomy (NCBI): domain Eukaryota; kingdom Viridiplantae; phylum Streptophyta; class Magnoliopsida; order Cucurbitales; family Cucurbitaceae; genus Cucumis; species Cucumis variabilis. The sequence goes on from JBBPDI010000004.1 coordinate 11,085,475, forward strand.
CAACAAGGCTTTTCCCAACATGACGTCTTTTTTTAGATCAGGGCCTTACATATACGACGTAAATATTTTCTCGCTTTGTTTTATTTTTTAAAAAAAAACATAAAATTTTAGTGTTATTTTGCCTGAAGTGCACACACAAGTTTTTTTTTCAAATATTACGGCGTCTTTCCAAATCTCATGCCAACTCTTACTTCTACTCAAATTTTCTTCTGGATTATTTTCCAAATCTTTTATCCGGTAATTCTTAAGTAATTTATGTTTGTACAAATTTTCAAATTGATTTACCAATTATTTAAATAAACCTATCAATTAATTATCTTTCAAATTTCTCTAGTTTATGAAATCTTTAGCGGTGTATTTGTTAAATTTTGGAAAAATTAAAAAAAAAGTAGATAAGAATTGAAAATTATGTGGATATCAGTTCTCATACCAAACGAAATTGTATAAAAAAACTTAAAATAATTGATTAGAAGAAAATGTTGAACTTTTTAAGTAAATCTAGGTGGTCGATCTCAATAAAATAAACTAAGAAAATCTAGTTTAAGGAGTATTGGGAAAATGTCTTAGTTTTGAAAAGTGAAACTTAAAAAATGATTATTTTATGACAATTTTTTTAAAATTTATGACACAAGATAGTATGTCTTGGGTAATATGATGCATTTTCTTAAAAAAAACAAAGAAAAATGAATAATAATATAATAAGAAAAATTATCAAAAATAGAAAATTTGATAAAATATTTACAATTCATAGAAAAATCAATTGTAATGAATTATGTCTTTTAGTGATTTTTTTTTCTATGGAGTGTAAATAGTTTGTCTATATTTCTATTAGGAAATTGCATCAAATGACAAAAAAATTTAGGAAAAAGAAGTTCTATCAACTCTTTTTTACATATTGCAAATATGACAAGTAATTGAATATATTATAGAACTATCAAAAGGCTATCAAATGACTAATTTACTTTTAAATTTGTTACTTTTGCAATTTAGAAAATGTAGTGACATTAGCCTTATTATTATAAAAAAAAATTGTTATTTTTGCAAATGTCTCATTTCTATTTTTGAGAAAATCCTAATAATTAATAAGAAGAAAAATTCTCATAAATATAACAAAACATCAAAATATTTACGAGGTGTGTAAAATAATAAAAAAGTCCATGGAGCCAACTTTTTTTTTAAATACTTCAGGTTTGATCTTTCTTTCCACATTCTTTCTTTTACAATTTTTCTTTTCCTTTCCATCGTCTTTTTCTCCTTCTTCTTCTATAATTTTTTTTCAAACTGTTATTAGAACTTTTTTCTAAAATAATGTGAACAGAGAAACTAACGACAAAAATAAGGTTGGAGCAAAACTATTCACAAAAAAGGTCACACCTTATTTTTCATTATATATATTCTACGTACGTCTCACATTTTCTTATTTTTTTATTATTTATATATATTAATTGTGGATCCCATACATTCTTCTCTTTTTTATTATTTATATATATGTATATGGGCTCCGCACCTTCTTTCTCTCTTAATTATATATATATATATTTATTTATTTGAAAATTTGATATTAATTTTAACCGAAAGATATTTTTAGATTGAAATACTTAATATATATACATATATAATTAAGAGAGAAAGAAGGTGTGGGCCATGCATATATATATATAAATAATGAAAAATAAGGCGTGGGCCCAAAACTACCTATTTTTTTTTCCATAGTTTTGCCACAAACTTATTTTTCTCATTAGTTTCTACTTTGACATTATTTTAAAAATTTATTCTGTTATTTGATTCAAGATCGTATTTATTTATTTTTTCAAACGTTGTTCAAGATCGTGTGTCAAATATAAAAGAACATGAAAAAAAATTGTTGGGATTTTGGTAATAAAATCTTACGTAGAAAGAATCTTTAAAAGATCCTTTAGATTCGAGTAGTCAAATATAAACGATCGTGTATCAAATCTTAACCAAAATTTTTTTTAAAAAAAAAAATCGTTTAGATTTGGTTACCCAAATTTAAATGATCGTGTATATTCAAAACTAAATGATCCTATACCAAATCATCTTGAAAAAAAAAATAGTTTTGAAACGATTTGGGTAAAGCAAAATTATTCTAAAAAAAAAATCTTTTATAGTGTAGCCAAATCTAAATTATACCAAAGTGATGACTATTATTGTGCCAAATTTAAACTATTAAATCTAAAGATCATTTACCAAATATATGTTGTTTGAAATTATTCGGTAAATATGTTGCTGTTTTTTTATATTTTTTACAAAAGCCCTCTAATAAGAATGTTCATTTTCTGAAAAGGTTTAATCATTCCAATCAGAATATAGGATATAAAAATTATTTTAAAGAAAAGATCTTTTATATAATAAATCTGTAAATTTTGATTAACCAATCTAAAGTAATCGATAAATAATGTTTGAAAGATAATTGGCATATACTCCGAATCGCTGTAATAAAAGTTATTGGCTTAAATTTGCAACCAATGTATATGATATATGTTGTTAGTAATTAATTTAAATCTACCTCTATGGAATTGGTATCTCCAAACTATGACTACCTTTACATATGCTGTCTCCAAAACCAGAAAAACACTGCCTTAAAAGTAGAAAATTTTCTCTTAAATTTTACCGTAAAATATATACCAAAAAGAAAAAGGAAAAAAATTCTCAATCTGATTGAAGTTATTATCGAAAATATGTTTTTTAATATATATAAAAAATGGTCGCGGTAGATATTGTGTAAGTATAAAAAAGCATAATTGAATTTTACAGTTCAACTGTCAAGTCAAATTAGGAGTTGTAAATAGTGATACATATACTTTATTAAATTAAGAGGAATAACTAAAACTTAACCTAAGGTTGTAGCCTATTTTTTTCTACCATCTAACCTAAAATCTAATTCTAAGAAATGATGGAAGAACGTGGGTTCCATTTAAAGGGAAATTTGTGTGTATGATCTGTGAAAGAGAATTTCAAATTTCAAAGTGTAATGTAAAATGGGAAAGTCAGTTGTTCCGGTGGGAGTGGGGCTGTTGCCTGTTATTGCTGCTCAACCAAAGTCTTTTCCGATTGAAACAGACGAAAGCCAACAGAAAGTGACAACTTTTCTGACTCTTTAACCTTAGATATTTCTTCATCTCTAAAAAAAAAAAAAACCATTTCCCAATTACCAAAATTTCCAAAAAGATCTGTTTTTCTTTGCTTTAATGGCGTTTCTTTGTCAAATTTTAGAAACCCATTTTCCTCTTCCCACGAAATAGGAATAAAAATAGCGACAATGGTGGGATGCGTTGCG
>JBBPDI010000004.1:11094018-11104094 GCA_037974545.1 Cucumis variabilis
TGCAGGAGACAAGACCCGAAAACCTGGTGTATGAAAGGCAAGGGATGACTCAAGGTAGTGAATCTGCCTGCACTAGTTACTCTCCAAAAGATGGGATCAACCAAAGCTCGAGGTTCACTCCATTGCTGTATAGTTCTGAAGTCATTTCAGAAATCATTTTTCCATGTTTCGTGACAACCAATGGCAATAGATGTTTCCTTGATTCTTCTAGTCGTTGGTGCTGATCTTGTTTTATCATTGAAAGCTTTGGCAAATACTCAGAATTTAGCAACTAGGAATGCTAGATATAAAAAAAAAAGGTATTACCGTATTGATTTATTATTCTTAGGATAATTTGTTATTTTACCTTTTGGTTTCCTATAAATTGAATATTCATGGGTTCCATTCAGTTGAAAGTAGTGGAAGGTATGATAAAACGAGAGTTAGAATGTGACAGAATATTTTAAAGCTGATGATGTTAAAGTTACAATTAATTTGTTTTTGATAGGGATGCAAATGTTTTTATTCCATAGGGGAAAAATGGATCTGTTGGTAGCTAGTCAATTTTTTTGTATTTAATAATCATTGTGAAGTTACTTTGGTTTTGGTGTGGTTGTGGGTAGATGTGGTTCTAATTCAGGTAATTATTAATTAAGAAGCATGTTTCACCGACGTGTTTCCTTTGCTATTGGGGATGGGAGGATGTGGGTTTTACTTAATTAGAAAAGTAATTTTATGATGCATTTGCAATGAAAGAGGTATGAAGAATTCTCATTAAAATTAGTTCCAACTAAGAACAAAAATAAATGCGAGGTACGACTTGTATCATGGGGTCCAAGAAATTAAACACTCAAACTCTTTCCTCTAGATAAACAAAAAATAAATGCGAGGTATGGAATGTCTCATTCATGCCCTATGCACTCGAGTGGATAAATTAAGATTAAAAATGACATTTGATGATCCATAAACTTTCATCCTCGTAACAATTTAATCCTTGAACAATATTTAGTAACAATTTGGACCGTTTTGGGGCAAACTAAAACTGACTCTCGGGCATATATTTTTTTTTTTTTCTTGACCAAAAACTTTAAAAGCACTCAAAATGAGATCACTCAGTAGTGAGATGTGAATTTTTGAGACTGTTGACATCGTTCTAAATTGTACATATTTTTCCTAGGCTATAACATTGGCCCTTTTTGAACCGTTTGGGAATGAAAATTAAAATTGACTCTCGGGCATATTTTTTTTTTGCTTTTCTTGGCCAGAAACATTAAAATTACTCAAAATGAGACCACCCAGTAGTTAGATGTAAATTTACGGTGGCTCATTTCTTCCTAGGCTATAGCATTGGGCACTTTTTGGACCGTTTTGGAACGAAAATTAAAACTGACTATCGGAAATATTTTTTTTGGCTCTTTTTGGGCAAAAGGTTAAAAGCACACAAAATGAGACCACTCAGTAGTTAGACGTGAATTTTTAGACCATTGACATCATTCTAAATTATTTCTTCGTAGGCTATAGCATTGGCCATTTTTCGACTGTTGTGGGACGAAAATTAAAACGGACTCTCGGGCATTTGTTTATTGCTTTTCTTGGTCGAAAACTATAATAGCACTCAAAATGAGACCACCCAGTAGTTAGATGTGAATTTTCGAGACCGTTGACATCCTTCTAAATTGAGTCTTTTCTTCTTACGCCATAACATTGGTCCTTTTTGGACCATTTTGGGACGAAAATTAAAACTGACTCTCGGGCATATTTTTTTTTTGCTTTTCTTGGGCAAAAACATTAAAAGCACTCAAAATGAGACCACCCAGTAGTTAGATGTGAATTTTTGAGACCGTTGACATTGTTCTAAATTGGCTCTATTTTTTCTAGGCTATACCATTGGCCTTTTTTGTACCGTTTTAGGACGAAAACAAAACTGACTCTCGGGCATATTTTTTTAAATTTTTTTTAAAAGCACTAATAATGAGACGACCCAGTAGTTAGATGTAAATTTTCTAGACCGTTGACATTATTTTAAATTGGCTCCTTTTTTTCTAGGCTATAACATTGACCCTTTTTGGATCATTTTGGGACAAAAATTAAAACTGACTCTCTATCATATCTTTTTTTGCTTTTCTTAGCCAAAAACTTTAAAAGAACTCAAAATTAGATCACCCAGTAGTTAGATATGAATTTTTGAGACCGTTGACATTGTTCCAAATTGGCTTTATTCTTGCTAGGTTATACCATTGGCCATTTCTGGATCGTTTTTGGACGAAAATTAAAACGGACTCTCGGGCATATATTATTAGGCTTTTCTTGGTCAAAAACTTTAAAACCACTCAAAATGAGATAACTCAATAGTTATATGAGAATTTTCGAGACCGTTGAAATCGTTCTAAATTGGCTCCTTTCTTCCTAGGCTAGCATTGGCCTTTTTTGGACCGTTTTGGGACGAAAATTAAAACTGACTCTCGAGCATATTTTTTTTGGCTTTTCTTGGCCAAAAAATTTAAAAGTACTCAAAATAAGATCACCCAGTAGTTAGATGAGAATTTTCGAGACCGTTGACATCGTTTTAATTTGGGTCATTTCTTCCTAGGCTATACTAGTGGCCCTTTTTGGACCGTTTTATGACGAAAATAAAAACACACTCTCGAGCATATCTTTTTTTTCTTTTCTTGGCACCAAACTTTAAAAGCACTTAAAATGAGATCACCCAGTAGTTAGATGTGAATTTTTGAGACCGTTGACATCGTTCTAAATTGGCACCTTTCTTCCTAGGCTATAGCATTGGCCATTTTTGGTTCGTTTTGGGAAGAAAATTAAAACTGACTCTCGAGCATATTTTTTTTTACGTTTCTTGAGCAAAAACTTTAAAAGCCCTCAAAATGAGATCACCCAGTAGTTAGATGAGAATTTTTGAGACCGTGGACATTGTTCTAAATTGGATCCTTTCTTCCTACGCTATAGCATTGTCCCTTTTTGGACCGTTTTTGGACGAAAATTAAAACTGACTCTCAAGCATATTTTTTGGGCTTTTCTTGCCCAAAACTTTAAAATCACTCAAAATAAGATCACCCAGTAGTTAGATGCGAATTTTCGAGATCATGGACATTGTTCTATATTGGCTCCTTTCTTCCTAGGCTAGCATTGGCCCTTTTTAGACCGTTTTGGGACGATAATAAAAACTGACTCTCTAGCATATTTTTTTTGCTTTTCTTGGCCAAAAACTTTGAAAGCACTAAAAATGAGATCACCCATTAATGATATGAGAATTTTTTAGACCGTTTACATCATTCTAAATTGGCTCCTTTCTTCTCAGGCTATAACATTGACCCTTTTTGGATCGTTTTGGGATGGAAAAAAAACTTTCTCTCGGGCACATCTTTTTTGGTTTTTCTTGGCCAAAAACTTCAAAAGCACTCAAAATGAGACAACCCAGTAGTTAGATGAGAATTCTCGAGAACGTTGACATCATTTTAAATTGACTCCTTTCTTCCTAGGTTATAGCTATAGCCCTTTGTGGACCGTTTTGGGACAAAAAAAAACTAACTCTTGGGAAATATTTCTTTTGGCTTTGTTTGGCCAAAAACTTTAAAAGCACTCACAATGAGACCACCCACTACTTAGATGAGAATTTTTGAGACCGCTGACATCGTTCAAAATTGGCTTCTTTCTTCCTGAGCTATAGCATTGGACCTTTTTGGGCCGTTTTGGGATCAAAATTAAAATTTACTCTCAGGATATTTTTTTTGGCTTTTCTTGGCCAAAAACTTTAAAACCACTCGAAATGAGACCACCCAGTAGTTAGATGTGAATTTTTGAGACTGTTTACATCGTTCTAAATTGGCACCTTTCTTCCTAGGCTATAACATTGACCCTTTTTGGAACATTTTGGGACAAAATTAGAACTGACTCTTGAGCATATTTTTTTTAGCTTTTCTTGGCCAAAAACTTTAAAAGCACTAAAAATGAGACCACCCAATAGTTAGATGTGAATTTTTGACACTGTTGCTATCATTCTAAATTTGCTTCTTTCTTCCTAGGCTATAACATTGGTTCTTTTTGGACCATTTTGCGACGAAAAAAAAACTGACTCTCGGGCATATCTTTTTTGGCATTTCTTGGACAAAAACTTTAAAAGCACTCAAAATGAGATCACCCAGTAGTTAGATGTGAATTTTTGAGACCGTTGACATCGTTCTAAATTGGCTTCTTTCTTCATATGCTATGGCATTGGCCCTTTTTGGTCCGTTTTGGGTCGAAAATTAAAACTGACTCTCGCGCATATCTTTTTTGGCTTTTATTGGCCAAAAACTTTAAAAGCACTCAAAGTGAGACCATCCAGTAGTTAGATGTGAATTTTTGAGACCGTTGACATCATTCTAAATTGGCTCCTTTCTTCCTAGGCTATATAACATTGACCCTTTTTGGATCATTTTGGGACAAAAATTACATCTGACTCTCGAGCATATGTTTTTTGGCTTTTTTTGGCCAATAACTTTAAAATCACTTAAAATGAGATCACCCAATAGTTAGATGAGAATTTTCGAGACCTTTGACATTGTTCTAAATTGGCTCCTTTCTTCCTAGGTTATAACATTGGCCCTTTTTGGACCGTTTTGGGACGAAAATTAAAATTGTCGCTCAAACATATTCTTTTTGGCTTTTCTTGACCAAAAAATTCTAAAGCACTCAAAATGAGATCACCAAGTAGTTAGATGACAATTTTCGAGACCGTTGACATTGTTCTAAATTGGCTCCTTTCTTCCTAAGCTATAGCATTGTCCCTTTTTGGACCGTTTTAGGACAAAAATAAAAATAGACTCTCAGGCATATCTCTTTTGACATTTCTTGGCACCAAATTTTAAAATCACTGAAAATGAAATCGCCCAGAAGTTAGATGTGAATTTTTGAGATCGTTGACATCGTTCTAAATTGGCTTCTTTCTTCCTACGCAATAGCATTGGCACTTTTTGGTCCGTTTTGGGACGAAAATTAAAATCGACTCTCGAGCATATTTCGTTGACATCGTTCTAAATTGGATCCTTTCTTCTTAGGCTATAACATTGGCCTTTTTCGGATTGTTTTTGGACGAAAATTAAGACTAACTCTCAAGCATATTTTTTTTGCATTTCTTAGCCAAAAACTTTAAAAGCCCTCAAAATGAGATCACCCAGTAGTTTATATGTGAATTTCCAAGACCATTGAAATCGTTCTAAATTGGATCCTTTCTTCCTAGGCTATAACATTGACCCTTTTTGGACCATTTCAGAACTAAAATCAAAACAGACACTCGGGCATATCTTTTTTTGCTTTTATTGGCCAAAACTTGAAAAGCACTCAAAATAAGACCACCCAGTAGTTAGATGAGAATTTTTGAGACCGCTGACATCGTTATAAATTGACTCCTTTTTTCCTAAGCTATAACATTGGCCCTTTTTCAACTGTTTTGGTACGAAAATAAAAATTGACTCTCGGGCATATTGTTTTTAGCTTTCATTGGCCAAAAACTTTAAAAGCACTCAAAATAAGACCACCCAGTAGTTAAATGAGAATTTTTGAGATCGTTGATTCCGTTCTAAATTGGCTGCTTTGTTCCTAAGCTATTGCATTGGTCCTTTTTGGACTGTTTTGGAGCGAAAGTAAAAATGACACTCGGGCATACTTATTTTGGTCAAAAACTGACTGTCCTTGTTGGATAATTTTGGGACGAAATTAAAACTGACTATTGAACATTTTTTTTTTGCTTTTCTTGGTCAAAAACTATAATAGCACTTAAAATGAGACCACCCAATAGTTAGATGTGCATTTTTGACACCGTTGTCATCCTTCTAACTAGGTGCTTTCTTCGTAGGCTATAGCATTGGTCTTTTTTGGACTATTTTGGGACGAAAATGAAAACTGACTGTCGGACATATTTTCTTTGGCTTTTCTTCTCAAAAACATTACAAACACTCAAAATGAGACCACCCAGTTGTTAGATGTGAATTTTTGAGACCGTTGACATCGTTTTAAATTGACTGCTTTCTTCCTAGGTTATAACATTGACCCTTTTTGGACCGTTTTAGGACGAAAATTAAAACTGACTCTCAGGCATATCTTTTTTGGCTTTTATTGTCCAAAAACTTTAAAAGCACTCAAAATGAGATCACCCAGTTGTTAGATGAGAATTTTTGAGACCGTTAACATCGTTCTAAACTAGTTCCTTCCTTCTTAGGCTAGCATTGGCCCTTTTTGGATCGTTTTGGGACGAAAATTAAAACTGACGCTCGCGCATATCTTTTTTGGCTTTTATTGGCCAAAAACTTTAAAAGTACTCAAAATGAGACCACCAATTAGTTAGATGAGAATTTTTGAGACTGTTGACATCGTTCTAAATTGTGTCCTTTCTTCATAGGCTATAGTAGTGGCCTTTTTTGGACTATTTTAGGACGAAAATAAAAACAGACTCTCGGACATATCTTTTTTGGCTTTTTCTTGGCACCAAACTTTAAAAAGCACTCAAAATGAGATCACCCAGTAGTTAGATGAGAATTTTTGAGACAGTTGACATCATTCTAAATTGGTTGTTTTCTTCCTAAGCTATAACATTGTTCCTTTTTGGATCGTGTTGTGACAAAAATAAAATTTGACTCTCGGGCATACTTTTTTTTTACTTTTAGTGGCTAAAAACTTTAAATGCACTCAAAATGAGACCACCAACTAGTTAGATGAGAATTTTTGAGACCGTTGACATCGTTCTAAATTGGCTCCTTTCTCCCTAGGCTATACCATTGGCCCTTTTTGGACCGTTTTGGGATGAAAATAAAAACAGACTCTCGAACATATCTTTTTTGGCTCTTATTGGCCAAAAACTTTAAAAACACTCAAAATGAGATCATCCTGTAGTTAGATGTGAATTTTTGAGATCGTTGTCGTCGTTTTAAATTGGCTCCTTTCTTCCTAGTCTATAGCATTGGCCCTTTAAGGATCGTTTTAGGTCGAAAATTAAAACTTACTCTCGGGCATATCTTTTTTGGCTTTTATTGGCCAAAAACTTTAAAAGTATTCAAAATGAGACAACCCAGTAGTTAGATGACAATTTTGAGACCGTCGAGATCGTTCTAACTTGGATCCTTTCTTCCTAGGTTATAGCATTGGCCTTTTTTAGACCCTTTAGAGACAAAAATTAAACTGACTCTCGAGCATATTTTTTTTGGCTTTTCTTGGCCAAAAACTTTAAAAGCACTCAAAATGAGACCACCCAGTAGTTAGATGTTAATTTTTTAGATCGTTGACATCGTTCTAAATTGGCTCTATTCTTCCTATGCTATAGCATAGGATATTTTTGGATCGTTTTGGGACGAAAATAAAAACTGACTTTTGGGCATATTTTTTTTGCTTTTCTTGGCCAAAAACTTTAAAATCACTCAAAATGAGATCATCATGTAGTTATATATGAATTTTTGAGACCGTTTACATCGTTCAAAATTGGATCCTTTCTTCCTAGGCTATAACATTGGCCTTTTTTGGACCGTTTTGGGACAAAAATTAAAACTGATTGTCGAGCATATTTTTTTAGGCTTTTATTTGCCAAAAACTTTAAAAGCACTCAAAATGAGACCACCCAATTGTTAGATGTCAATCTTTGAGACAGTTGTCATCGTTCTAAATTGGCTCATTTCTTCCTAGGCTATAACACTATACCTTTTTGGACAGTTTTGGGATGAAAATTAAAACTGAATCTCAGACATATCTTTTTTGGCTTTTCTTGACCAAAAATATGAAAAGCACTCGAAATGACACCATGCAGTAGTTAGATGAGAATTTTCGAGATCGTTGACATTGTTTCAAATTGGCTTCTTTCTTCCTAGGGTATAGCATTGGCCATTTTTGGACCGGTTTGGGACGAAAATTAAAACTGACTCTCAGGCATATTTTTTTTTTACTATTCTAAGATAAAAACTTTAAAAGCACTCAAAATGGGACCACCCAGTTGTTAGATGTGAATTTTTAAGATCGTTGACATCGTTCTAAGTTGGGTCCTTTCTTTCTAGGCTATATCATTGTCCCCTTTTGGGACTATTTTTGGACGAAAATTAAATTGATTCTCGTGCATATTTTTTTAGGCTTTTCTTGGCCAAAAACATTAAAAGCACTCAAAATGAGACCATCTAATAGTTAATGTGCATTTTCGAGACCGTCGTCATCCTTCTAAATTGGGTCCTTTCTTCGTAGGCTATAGCATTAGCCCTTTTTGGATCGTTTTGAGAAGAAAATCAAAACTGATTCTCGTGCATATTTTATTTGGCTTTTGTGGCCAAAAACTTTTAAATCACTCAAAATGAGACCATCCAGTTGTTAGATGTGAATTTTCGAGACTGTTGACATTGTTCTAAATTGGCTGCTTTCTTTCTAGGCTATAACATTGGCCATTTTTGGAACGTTTTGGGACGAAAATTTAAATTGACTCTTGGGCATATTTTTTTTGCTTTTCTTGGGCGAAAACTTTAAAAGCACTCAAAATGAGACCACCCAGTAGTTAGATGTGAATTTTTGAGACCGTTGACATTGTTCTAAATTGGCTCCCTTCTTCCTAGGCTATAGCATTGGCTCTTTTTGGATCGTTTTGGGACGAAAATTAAAATTGATGCTTGTGCATATATTTTTTACTTTTCTTGGCCAAAAACTTTAAAAGTACTCAAAATAAGACCACACAGTTGTTAGATGTAAATTTTTGAGACCGTGAACATCGTTCTAAATTGGCTCCTTTCTTCCTAGACTGTAGCATTGGCTCCTTTTGGACCGTTTTGGAATAAAAATTAAAACTGGCTCTCGGGCATATCTTTCTTGGTTTTTCTTGGCCAAAAACTTTAAAAGACCTCAAAATGTGACCACCCAATAGTTAGATGTGATTTTTTGAGACCGTTGGCATCATTCTAAATTGGCTCTATTCTTCCTAAGCTATAGCATTGGCCTTTTTTGGACCGTTTGGGGTCGAAAATTAAAATTGACTTTCGGACATATTTTTTTTGGCTTTTCTTGGGCATAAACTTTTAAAGCACTCAAAATGAGACCACCCAGTTTTTAGATGTGAATTTTTGAGACCTTTGACATCGTTCTAAATTGGCTCTTTTCTTTCTAGGCTATGTATGGGTGTAACATACTGAACCAACACAGTTGAATCGAGTTTTAGTCAAATTTGAGAAGAATCAAGCCAAACTAATTTTTATAGTATATAATCCATTGATCTTTATTCATAAAATGTTATTATTGTAATAATTGTTATTGATTAAATTATTCGTTTTGTCTTATTAACACAAATCAAATAAACTAACATCCTAAACTTTTTTAATGAGTCTTGAATTGTATATAGAGACATACAGGGATCAATGTTCAAGATTAGCTTAAAAGGTCTATAGTATAGGGATAAGGTTGGGTACCTTATCCCAATAATACTATGGATACGACTCACTTTGTTTGATACAAACGCAATGATCCAATACATTCATGTAGTTGACATGCGGATGAGGATATCCTATGCAATGAGTTTGTATAGGACTGTACCGTAAAATAGTAACCACTATATGTAACTTCATTAACTAGTTAGGTTTCTTTTTCACTAGGATGACCTAGATAACTTAGTGTTAATCCTGAGTGTATTATGAACTCTTGTTCAGAGAGATTGTCCTTTAACTTGTACGGGTAAGAGTGGCCAGACTGCCTACTCAATAAGTTTATCATTTTGGGGACAAGACTGAGTGGAGAGTTCGGAACATAATTACACAAAATGGAATTCACTCCTTCCTTACTTTAGGAAAGATGAGTGTTTCCTTAAATGGTATCTCCTGGTCTTAAACAAAGGGTCATAACCTCTCTATGGCACCAGAGGGGTTTCTGTTTATTGGTAGGACCATAAGCAGGTTGTTCATTAAAGGAACACTAGTATTTAAGGATTAGAGGTAACCTAGGATAAAACGGTAAATTGATCCAGCTGGTGTTACGAACACTCATGAAAGACTAACTTACTATTATTGGTCTATATTTGTGGACACAAAAATATATCTACAGTGAGAAGAGTTCAGCTGTGAGTCTTTAGTGGAGTGTACATACAGTTAACGAAT
>JBBPDI010000004.1:11104194-11119694 GCA_037974545.1 Cucumis variabilis
CAACATATGCATTTAAATTACATTAAATGGTGCAAAAATAGCAAAGGAAAAAACGATTGTGTTAAGTACCTGAAGGACGCAAGTTTAAAGCACCCTGTTGAAATATTTTAAAAAAAAAAACTATTATAAGAAGGAAAAAAAATTAAAACAGTGGTAAATGTAACAATTAAATTTAAAATATTAGCATATATAATAATATTTTAAATAAATTAAAAGTATAACAAAATTTGTCAAAATCTATCACCGATAGACTCTTAATAGAAGTCTATAGTTGATGAATTTTACTATATTTACAATTTTACTAAAATGTTGTTATGCATAAAATTCATACTTAATATAATTACCTTAGAATTAATCGAAACAAAAAAGATAACTTAGGCCTAGAATTGTGTGCATTCAAAATACATTTCAAAAGAAAAAAAGAAATACTAGAAGAAGTAAAATGATAAGAAGATGTATATATATACCTCAGCCAAATGCAGATTAGAGATAGTGAGAAGAAAGAGGATGGAGAAGAGAAAGAAGGAGGAGGTTAAAGAGGGTGCCATTTTGTGGGTTGTAATATATAATATATAAAAATCGAAATACATTTGAGTGTTATGAGAGTGGTTATTTATAGAAATTTTTGTGATTAAATTGTAACGACGTTAAAGTCGATGAATTTGGAGTCGCTTCAATTTAGGATTCAAAAGTGAAAGCGGTGAAAGCGGCGTGTTTGGTGTTCGTTTCTTTTCATTTTCAATATTCCTTTTTCTCAAACTGACTGCATTAACGTTGGAAACGCACCGGCCTTCCTTATAAATCACTCTCAAATAACATACTACCAATAATGGCCAGAGCTGTTACTGAACCCAACCAATAAACAAATTAAACCAATCGGTTTTATACACAAGGGATCCTAATCAATGTCCAATTAACATACTACCATTACTAGAGATGTTCTCTCCAATTCAAAAACCAAGAAGGTCCAATTTGATACAAAAAGACCAAATGGAATCAGATTGGTTTGATCTTTCAGTTTTTCTTTTTTTGTATCACTACTAATGATGACTACTGTGTTATAAAAAAAATCTGCCACCTAACGTTGAGAATTTCACGCAAAAAGTTCATTTTAAGATGAAATCTCATACTTTTTAATTTTAAATGTGAGAAATTCTGAACTGTCACTTTGAAAATTCTATGTTAAAAAAATATATAATGAAAAATTGCATAAAATAACACAATTTAGAAAATAAATCAAATATATAGCACAAGGAAACAATATATGGAAAAATGAAAATTATTTACTCACTTAATTTGTAATTTTAAAAATACCAATTTTGCTCTTCGGTTTCTTCTCCCATTCTTTCCTTCTCATGCAATCAACGATGGCTTCTATGAAAGACATCATGTCAATATACTTTTTTTTATAAATTTATATATATTGATAATATAAATTTTAAAATTTTAAATGATATATATGCTAAATAACATAACCTAAAATTAATAATTTATTTTAACAAAAGTTTCAACTATATAAATTTCATTTAAAAATGTGATACTATATCTAGTTAACGTTGTGATTTATTAAAGCTTAAGTATTATTATGAGTGTCAAACAAAAGTATAAACATAACAATCTATTGTCAACCAAAAACCTATCGAACTTTTAAAAAAACACCTAATTATTACATTTGTGATATTTTAATATCAAAGTTTGGAGCGTAATTATTTTACCTTGGAGAATATTTCTGTAGCTTTGCTTGAAGACACTTTTCTTTTGTATTTTTTGGATTTTTGCATTCTCTAAAATTTTGTTGGTTGATTTTGTGCGTTTCTTTGATCTCTTCTCAACAACAAGCCCATCCATATTTGAAGCTACAACTTTTGGTCTATACATTTTTGTACTGATTTCAAGAGTCTTTTCAATAACTTGAACTTATAAAATAAAAAATCACATGATATCTATCAGTATGTACATACAACTTGTTACCATTTATACTATCAATTATAGAAGAAGCTATCATAGATAAAATGTTATTAGTGATTCAAAGCTATCATTGTTGGCATGCTAATCCTATCTCTTTCCTTTGTCCATTTATGCTAAAAACAACTACAATGTCATTTTATAGAAATATTACCTTGATATCATTTATAGTACCAATGATATCCTAATATTGCTTATCACTGATAACGTAGATGTTATCAATGATATCCTTCTCATGTTAGCAACATCACTAATAGAAGATATCGGTGATAGCAACTGATAGCATATTTTTCAAATTGAAAGCTATTACTTAGTAATAGAAACTAACTATAACAACTGATAGCACTTTTCTCAAATCGAAAGTTAGTTTGCCCTTCGGTGACTATCATTGATAGCCACTGTCAATGATATCAATTCATAACACATTTCTCAAATTAAAAGTATGCCTTTTAGTGCGTATCATTGATAGAAGTTATCCTGATAGTCACTATCAATGGTATAAACTCATAACACATTTGTAATACCCGTATCTTCTATCTCATTTGTTTTTTAGAAAGTTGAGAAGAGGCTAAGAGTTTTGACCAAAGATCTTGGAACAGAAGTGTTCAAACTCGATCTTATTCGGCTGAGAAAATATAAACGATTTTTTTCAAGATTTTTGATATATAATCATTTAGATTTGACTGTTCTTTAGTACATGATTATTTACATTTAAGTAGCAAAATCTAAACGATTTTTTTTTCAAGATTTGTTAGTACACGATCGATTAGATTTGATTATTTTTGGTGCACGATTGTCTAGATTTGGCAACCTAAATCTAAACGATCGTGTATCCAAATCTAAACGACAATTGCGTACCAATATCCCAACGGTATTTTTTTCAAAAGCTTTTATATTTGGTACACGATCTTGAACAACCAAATAACAGTTTGAAAAAAATAAAAAAAATAGATATTTTATATTTGGTACACAACCTTGAAACAAAACATAATAAAAGTTTGAAAAAAATAAAATAAAAATTGCAGAAGAAGAAGAGAAAATGACGATGGAAAGGAAAGGAAAAATTGCAGAAAAGAGAAGATGGAAAGAAAGGACAAACCTGAAATATTTTTCTAAAAATAGTCGGCTTCATGGGCTTTTGATTTTGTTACAAGGTTCGTAAATATTTTGCTGTTTAGTTATATTTATAAAAATTATTTAATTAAGATTTTTTTTATAAAAATATAACAAAGTGACAAAATATTTACACAATATTGTATAATTTCAAAAACGGAAAAAGCCCACATGCTTACAATGAAAAATACAAAAAATATTTTCGTAATTAATTGGCATCCATCGTGCGTAATATGTTTAATAAACAATCGTTCAAATTTGACTATTCTTTGCTACAAGATCGTTTAGATTTTGTTACCTAAATATGAATGATTGTTTTCTCAAGATTTTTTGGTACACGATCATTTATATTTGATCATTTAAATTGAGGTAGTCAAATTTAAACGATTTTATTTCAAAATTTTTGGTACACGATGGTTTAAAATGATTTTTTTTCAAGATTCTTTGGTACCCAAAACTCTAGATTTGACTACACGATTGTTTGGATTTGATCGTTTGAATTTGGGTAGCCAAATCTAAAAGATTTTTTTAAAAATTTTTTTGGTACATGATCATGTTTAGATTTGATACACGATCGTTTAGATTTAATCGTTTAAATTTGGGTAGCCAAATCTAAATAATTTTTTTCCAAGATTTTTTGGTACTTGGTACACGATTGTTTAGATTTGGCTACCAAATCTAAATGATTTTTAAATATTTTTTGTACACGATCGTTTAGATTTAACTATTTTTGGTACATCATCGTCTGGATTTGGCTACCCTATATTCCAACAATTTTTTTTCACAATCTTTTATATTTAGCACACCATCTTGAACAACCAAATAATAATTTGAAAAAAAAAAAGAAAAATTAAGAAAAAAACAATGGAAAGGAAAAGAAAAATAATAGAAGAAATAAGATGGAAAGGAAAGGCAAACTTAGAACATTTAATTCATGGGCTTTTTATTTTGTACATGCAGTGGCGACTCCAAAAAATTTTATATAGGGGGGCACCGAGCATTATATAATAAATATACTAAAAATTTTTAAAAAATATCTCAACGTTTTACTGATATTTCAATAACATTTACTACATTTGTAGCAATAAAGAAATATCAACAATTTCTGCATGATTTTTTTGTAATGTAAATATGTTATTGAAATTTATGTCCTAAAACTCTTAGTTTGTAATTATATTCTATAAAGTCATTATTAAGATATTATTAGTGACTTTGAATACTATAATCTTAAATTCAATAAACTAAGTCTTGGGACTATTTTTTAGTAAACTTGAACTTTATGTAGAGGCATAAATGTGGATCAAGTTTGAGTAAGAGCCTAAATAATCTATAGTATATGAATGCGGCCCACTTGGTAGTTAGTACAAATGAGGTGATCCTGAATCGTTCATATAGAGACATGAAAGTGGAGGCATCCTATGTAAAGTGTTTACTTAAGACTGAACCATGAAGTAGTCACTTTTGTGTTATAACGCCATTCACTGTTTAAAACTTATTATCTCGATTATTGATGACCTCAATAACTTAATCTTAATCTTGAGCCAACTATGAACTCCTATTCACACGAGATTATCCTTAGATCTACATAGGTGAGGGCAACCATTAGTGTTGGCTCAAATAAGCCTTCTATCTCAAGGGTAAGACTGAGTGGATAGTTGGGGACATAGAGTGCAAGATGAAATTCACTCCTACTCGTTTTAGGGTTAATAGATATGTTGGACCTTAAACTAATTGTTCAATTGTGGATCAGTAGGACTTAAGGAGCAAGATGTAATCTCAGGGTAAAACAGTATTTTGACCTAGTTGAGCTTACGAACAACCTATAAAGGATTAACTTATTGATCATGGTTATATCAAATGAACACAAATATATCTATAAAGAAGGGAGTGCAACTACGAGACTTTAGTAGAATGACATGTTAGTTAACAAATATTGATTAGTTCATTCTAAAAAGAGTTTAACAAGTTAATCTCGAATTGTTGGAGCTCATGATCTATAGGTGCATTAGGTTCCCTTGCTAGCTCATTTGGATTAAACTTATAACAGTATGATGGATTAATTCAAATAGTTTGAATTAGGTGAGGAGAGAGAAATCAACAAGTATATGTGATATAGTCGTTGGTTTAGAGATAAAGTTTTATGTTTAAATATAATTTAAATATAAAAAAATACGAATACAGATTCATACTCAGAAGCTCAAAAATGATGAAATAGTCAAAGTTGTAAAAAGTCAAAATGTTGACTCTTGAATTTGAAAAGTCAAATTGTGACCAGCTATAGATTCAAATGTGATTTGAATTTTGAGAAAATAAATGCAGATTCATGCTCAGAAGATCGGATTTAGTCAAGATCAAAATTGTAAAAATTCAAAATGTTGACTTTTGACTTGGAAAAGTCAAAGTTCAACTTTGATTTGAATGGTCAAATGACCATTTTACCCCTTGACTAAAGTTAGTGGAAAAATCAACATTTTGTTGGATATTCTCACTAACTTATAGTGGGCTATTCGGAGGGTCATGGTGATGACACCAAGCCCACTAATAAAAATTGAAATGGTGAATAGTTCAACTAAAGGTTAGTGGATTGTGAGGTGTTGTGTCATGGTGAATTAAATTACATGCTAAGTAGTTTTGAATTTTTAGTTTCAAGGACTTTTGGAATTTTGTTAAAAAGAATTTCCTAAATTCTCTTTTACTAAAAAATTATTTTCTTCACCTCTCTCACACTAAAAAGAAAAAAAAATCTTCCTTCCAAATTTGATATCTCTCTCAAATCTCTATCTCGGCTCCTTCTTCAATCGAGTCCCACAACCAGTTCTTCGTTCGGAGGATAGTAGGTGACTACTGTTAGATCGGTATGGCAACCCTAGAGAGGGGAGGGTGAATAGGGTTTAATTAAACTTTTTAACAAATAAACCTAAATTAAATTAATTAGATAATTTTTAAATTAAAAAAAATCTTTCTAAAATATGTTAAATAACAAAATTGATAAAAATATATGAATAGAAGTATGCAATCAAACTCAACCAACAAGAATATGTAACTAAAATTAAATGAAAAAATAATTAAAAAAGAGTTAGAGAAGAAGACACCGTAATTTTATAGTGGTTTGGTTAAACTCAATCTACATCCACTTTCTAAGCACCTCTTGGAATTTTGATTGAAAATCTTCTTTTGACTCTTTCCACGAACTAGAGCCAAATTGCTACTTGCTCCTTTTTCGAGTTCTAGAGCAAACTCGATCTTTTCCACAGGTTAGGATCCAACCGTTACAATATGTTGAAGTTTTAAATCACACAAAAGAAAACTCTCTAAAATAGTGAGTATACAATTTGAAGCCGATCACAAATTTAATCCTTACAATACAATAAGAATTCTCTTAAAAACAAGATGAAAAGAATAAAAATTGGAAGCTTTAGAGAGAAGAACAATGTTGGCTTTTGCACTTTTTGAGGATTGTAAAGTTTAATAATATTATTGAAAATTTGGGGAAAATGAAGTGTTTAAAAAGAGAGGAAATCTAAAGGAAAATTTTCAAAAATAGAAAATTTTACAAAATACTTACAACCTATAGAAAATTATGTCACTGCTAGTAATTGATATACTATAGTGATAGAATACTATCATTGATAGAATCCAAAATTTTGCTATAGCTTGTAAATATTTTAGTTTATTTTGTTATTTTTAAAAATACCTCAAAGATAAATTCAAAATCATTTTGGATCATTGGATGTAAGCAAAAGTAAAATGAATGGTTAAGATGTAAACTTAATTACCCGTAGACACAATACAAATAATAATATAAGAATATGTCTTTTCAAAATATTTTGTTTAAAACTCAATAAAGCAACTTTACCATCTTTAAAAAAAAACTAGCCATTAATTAGACACAAAGATAAAGAATAATATTAAAGTCATTTTCTTTTTAAATTCATTTTCTTTATAAAAACCAATAAAACAAAACCAAAAGCCACATTTGTTACTCCTCCATTGCTCCAAGTGGCTTTCTTTACTTGGTTCAAATTGAATACTTGACCGTCACGTCATCATCTTAGATATTTTTCCATTTAGCTTCTTTTAGCAATATTTTTTTCGTTTGAACTTCGATTTGGGTGATTCAAGAGGCGTCAAAATTATTGTTCCAAGCTCTACGTTATGGATTATTCAAAATAATAAAAATGTCAATAAAAAATCATATTTTTTTATCATAAAAATATTAATTAGTTAAAATTAATTAATTTGAGATTAATGGCCAAAAAGCCAACAATCTCCCCATTTTTTATGATGAAAAATCATTGAAGAAAAATAACTTGAAACACACATGATCAACAAGTAATTCTATTATCAAGATGTATATCACCATAAAGTTCATGTATATATTTCACCACAAAGATCATACTTGAAAACAATTGAAAAGAGAAACTTCTTCCCCCTTAATTAATTCTCCCTCTAAAAATATGCATTATTCAATAGAAACAATTATGCAACAAGTTCATAAAAACATATTTTTCTTATACTTCTCCCCCTTTGGAATCATAAAAAAGAATAATAAGGAAGTAAGCTCTCCAAAAAAAATATGAACACATACAAAAAATCTAATTCTTCTCCTATCAATATGCATTCGGTAACAATATCAAGTAGGATATAAAATCAAGGTGAATCACAACGAATAATTCCAAACTCAACCCTATTTTTACAAAAACTTTCTTCATTCAAAGGCTTGGTAAATATATCTGCTAATTGATTATTAGAGCGCTCACAAACTCAAGAGTAATATGACCATTTTGCACATGCTCTCTAATGAAGTGATGCCGAATATCTATATGCTTAGTTCTAGAATGATGAATAGGATTCTTAGTCAAATTTATGGCACTAGTATTATCACAAAATATAGACACATTATCAAATTTTAATCCAAAATCACAAAGAGTTTGTTTCATCCAAAGAATTTGTGCACAACAACTAGCAATCGCAATATATTCTGCTTCGGTAGTGGATATAGCAATCGAATTTTGCTTTTTACTAAACCAAGATACTAAGGAACTACCAAGAAATTGGCAAGCCCCACTAGTACTTTTATGATCAAAAGGAATGCACAAGATGACCTCTGTACTATGTTTTCGAAGGAGGAGATCTACAACGCACTTAAATCCTTCTCAAATAATAAATCCCCTGGTCCTGACGGTTTTACTATGGAATTTATCAAGGATTCTCAAATATTTTGGAAATTTTCAAGGATTTTCACGCGAATGGTATTCTAAAAACAGAAACTTGAACTCCACTTACATTGCTCTTATTGCAAAAAAGGAGAAATGTTTTGTTCCATCTGATTACAGACCTATTAGCCTTACTACTACCCTATATAAACTCATTGCTAAAGTCATTGCAGAAAGGCACAAACCAGCCCTCCTAGATACAATATCAGAGAATCAATTAGTATTCTTTCGTGGGAGACAAATCATCGATGCTATCCTGATTGCAAATGAAGCAGTGGACTACTGAAAAATAAGAAAGTCAAAGGGTTCGTGTTTAAGCTTGACATTGAGAAGGCGTTTGATAAAATTAACTGGGATTTCATTGATTTTATGCTCCTGAAGAAAGGCTTTCCCCCAAAATGGCAAAAATGGATTAAAGCATGTATCTCAAGCGTTCAGTACTTTATCCTTATTAATGGCAGACCCAGGGAAAAAATTAAACCTAATAGAGGTATTCGACAAAGGGATCCCATGTCACCCTTTATTTTTGTTCTTGCCATGGACTATCTCGGTATTCTTCTCAACCACCTGGAGGTACAAAATAAGATCAAGGATGTGAGATTTAATGGGGATCAAAATCTCACTCATCTCCTTTTTGCAGATTATATTTTACTATTTATGGAAGACGACGATGACGCAATTGATAATATAAGATGCTATCTGTCTCTTTGAATTGGCTTCTGGGCTTAACATTAACCTCAACAAATCCACCATATGTCCCATCAACTCAGATGCCAAAAGAACAAACCATGTTGCGGCAAAATTGGGTATATTCACAAAATTCCTTCCAATTCAATACATGGGAGTGCCTCTGGGGAAAAAGGCTCTCTCTAGAAATTTCTGGTATGAGACTATAGAAAAAATACATAAGAAAATCAACAGCTGGAAGTATTCCTATCTTTCAAGAGGCGGCAAAATAACACTCATAAATGCCACGCTATCCGGCATTCCAAACTACCATTTATCAATTTTCAAAGCTCCTATATCGATTCACAAAGATACTGAGAAAATATGGAGGAACTTCCTGTAAAGAAACACCTATGAAAAGAAAAACATACACCTCATCAAATGGCTGATCGTTACGTCTCCCATCAATAAGGGAGGTCTTGGAATCAACAGTGCTGCTAGTACAAACTTCACTTTCTTATGTAAATGGCTCTGGAGATTTTATAAGGAAAAGAATCCCCTCTGAAAATAAATTATCATAGCAAAGTATGAACAATCATATTTGGAAGAAATTCCTACAAAAGGTAAATACAACAGCCCAAAAGCTTCTTAGAGATCTGTCGTTAAAGGAGTCAATTGGTTCCTTTCGCAGATTAAAAATGGGAAATTAAAAGTGGTGATTCCCTCTCCTTCTGGCAGAGTCTTTGGCATGAACACAATCCTCTCTCACAAAACAACCCAAGATTGTATGCTCTCACCACCAAAAAAGGAAACTCTATAACAGATATATGGAATATTGAAAATTCGAAATAGGACCTTTATCCTAGAAGACCGTTGAGAAATGTGGAAGAGACTCTTGGGATGAATTGAAAATCTCCCTCCACCCCCGACTGATAATATATGGACAAGACCTTCCTTTATGGAAATTGAATATCAATGACCGCTTCTCGATTGCTTCCATTAAACATGCTCTTCATAACAGCAACCACTTAGAGTTAAACAATTATGAACGGGAGATTTATCAAAATTTATGGAAGTCAACCATCCCCAAAAGGTGAAAATTCTTCTAATTATGGTCCCTCTTACATGAGTGTATTAATACTATGGATATGTTACAAAGGAGACTCCCAACTTGGAACCTAAAACATGCTTGGTGTGTTCTATATAAAGCTGCTGAAGAAGACAGGAATCATTTGTTCACCTCTTGTCCCTTTTCATCTGAGTTATGGCAAAAAGTTGGAGCACTGCTTAACAAATCTTTCTCCTCCAATAATACTACTATATTTTGCGAAAACAATAAAAGAAGCAAATTATTCTCTTAAATTTTGTGGCTGCCACTCTATGAAATATATAGAACGAAAGAAACAGGAGGATCTTCAGTGAGGAAGAAAAATCCCTTTGCACGGTGTGGAAAGACATACAAGCTTTAATGGATTTCTGGGCCAGCTGCTCTCCTCTCTTCAGAAACTACTCAGTCAGTTCCATCGCTTTAAATCTTAATGCTTTCTAATCTATTGTTTGGGTCTTTGGAGCTTCTCTCTAGCCATTTTTGTACTTCCCCTGCTTCTTGTACTCGACTCTTATATATAAATGAAATGGAAATGGTGAGGGTGCTAAGGAGGTGTCCACCTAGTGGAGATGTCTTGGTGCACATACTGACCTATTTGTATCTTTTTCAAAAAATAAAGTATTTTCCTTCTAAAGAAAATATAAAGCATGCATTGAAAATAAATCAGAATAATAGTTTTGAACTTAGCATTATTGAAATATAATTAATAGTATGAACAAAAAATTATTTGTGGCATAAGTATTGATTTTTGAGATAGATGTGGAATTCTTAACCAGATTTTAAAGATAAGATAGAACAATGCATGTGAGGTATAATAGTACATATGGATATAGTCTTATGAATTACCTTTTTAAATCCTTACATATGAGAATATGGAATTGAAGGTTCCTTTTCAGTTTTCCCTCCTTTTTCCATGTTTTTATCCGTCTTTAATGTATAAGATGTTTCAACCAAAACACCAATATATCTTACCACTTTCAAAAAAACAAAATAGTTTATTTCTTCCAGAGTAGTACCGAAGAAACTGGAAAGTAAAAGAAATCGTAACTTTATAACTCAATTCAGTGAAAAGCCACTTGCTTCTTAAGAGCTTTTACTATTTAGATAAAAAAAATTATTAAAATTCAAATGAGTATTAATTAGTGAACACACTTCATTAATCTAGAAGACACCCTCTAGATTAGTACTCTTTTAGTAATTCTTATTCAGACTCTCGCTCCCTTTATTTGTAATTGAACGTATTCAATTAATTATGTCTTCTTTAAATCTTTTATCATCACATAACTTGAATTGTTCTTGATGAAAAATCTATTTATGAACGTAAGGGTTTACCTACTTAGAGATTATATGTTTCTTGAATCCCCCTTGGAGAAGAATGATATCTTTTTCTTTTTATAGATAGAGAAAAAAAGAACTTCAAATCAAAAAAAGAAATGAAATCTTTAAAGATTTTCAAGTAAAGATAATCTGTAAATATTCTTGGGTAAAGACCTAGTTGATGAAGTATAAAACAAATATCGATCTTCTTTAAAATATCAAGAATGCCACCAACTGAGGGAACAATAAGTATCCTAAAAAATTTGGAAGACATTTTCCTTTTTATATAAAATAATTTATAGAAACTAAATATATTTTTTTGTAAAAACATAACAAACTCAAAATTATATAAGCAAATAAATAATTTATTTTTTAGTAGAAAAAAAATATATAATTAATAAAAAAAAAGAGGAAAAAACTCAAACTAATTAAGTTGTCTATAAAATACACATTTGGAGGCACTTTATCATAAGCATTTTTCGAAAGTGTTAATTCCTCTCTTTTCATTGTTCTTCTTGTGTTCTTTGATTTTAGCCATTATAGCTACTTTTCTTCTTCTACATATTTATCTTCAAAAGCAACATCCCTCCTTCTTTTCTAACATAACGACACAAAGCCCATGGGATTATTCTTTGGCCATTTCTTCCAAAATGCAATGCCATACATCGCAGTCATCTGATCCCTCCAATTCGGCTACTCTGGAATGAACATCCTCTCTGCCATCGCCCTCAATGGTGGTATGAGTCATTACGTTCTTGTCGTCTACCGTCAGGTCTTTGCTACTGCGATCGTGGCGCCCTTTGCTCTCATTCTCGAGAGGTGCATATAATCATATATTCCTCAGGTATCATATATTTCTACAACACTACAATAACTTTTGTTTTGTTCAATTTCACTAAAAAGATACTATTTTTTACCTTGTGGTTAACGATTTTAAAATAATTATGGATATAGTTGTGGTTAACTATTGCATGTTAGATTCAATTAAAACGTATTTTTAGAGGTAGATTAATAAATAATTTGTTTTCCCAAACAATGACTTAGGTGGGATTTTTCTACAATCGTTTTTTTCTGCTTGCAAACGCAATCCAAGCGTAAGGCTATTTTACATTATTTCCCGATAACTCATTCTTCCATTCTTTTCTTTTTTCAGGAAATTTAGACCAAAGATTACAGTTAAGATTTTCATTCAGATGTTCGTTCTTGCTCTTCTTGGGTTTGGTAGAAAAATTGTTTGATTAAAAGTTGTGAAACAGAAATGAATTTTTGTATTATAAACCATACTCAAAACATTCGATATAAACATGAATTTTAATTTATATTAAAATATACAAACTCATCCTATGGCCAAAACCACGTTTTACTCCCACAATATCATCTACCAAATCCTTGGGCTTCTCTAGATTACAAGTCTTGTATGGAAATTAAAGCTTAAAACATGGCGCGTGAGGGTAGTAGGTATATGAGTTTTGAAAAGAGAGAAACATAAAAATGAAGATATAATATGGAGTGAGAATCGTGGGCATGGTTTGAGAGATACTGATGTTTGTCCACCACACCCACACTTACATTATTCAAACCATCCCTACCTAACTCCTAAAGTTATCTTATGATCTGCCTCTTCCCCATATTGCAATACAATGTTCTCAAATGGTATTTTGTTTCCTAACAATTATGATCCGTCACTTTCATGCCTCCATCCCATTGTGAGTTTATGTTAGAAAGTAATTTTGAAATCCTTAGAATTGTTTCATGTCACTTGATATTTTATTTTCTTTTTCTTTTTGTCAACTAAGAATTGCTTTCCAATCTTCATATGATATATGTAAATGAGTCAAATACCCTCTTGTGAAGGCATGAGGATTAAGATCAAGTAAAGTTTTAAGAGGGTGTATACTTTTTTTCTACTTTTATTCCAAAATGATTTATGAAAAATCCAACATGAGCACTAGAGTCTAGAATAATAATTAAATTTATGTTTTTCCTATTTTCTACCAATAAAAAGAATCCATCGTCATGTCAATTATTATAAATTTATGATAATTTTATGTAATTGGAATATAACATTTTGAATGTGAGAAAACTATAGAAAGGAATAACAAAATTTAAACATTTTTCTTTTGGCTATTCCTAATTTCCTATAATATATTCACAATCAATATAAATAAAAATATGACACATTTAGTTAGTGGCAGAGCGTGAATGGATCAATGACTTCATCGACAAGAAAAAGAGAAACAATGAAAGATTATTATTCTATATTTAATATAAAGAAAAGAGAGGACAAAAAAGCTTTCAAATGTCAAAAAGATTTGGTAAAGTTGATTGTTGGGTTTGATTTTCATATTTCATGATTGTCCAGAGAGAACATAGAGATGATTTAAACCATCTATATTATTATACA
The DNA here is from genome assembly GCA_037974545.1 of Cucumis variabilis. Lineage (NCBI taxonomy): Eukaryota > Viridiplantae > Streptophyta > Magnoliopsida > Cucurbitales > Cucurbitaceae > Cucumis > Cucumis variabilis. The sequence continues at coordinate 11,117,984 of JBBPDI010000004.1, forward strand.
TTATGTTTGTGTACTCAATTTTAAACTATGAGTTAATAAGGTCGTGTAGAATAGAAGAATCAAAAAACGAGAAAAATATTATGATTTTGTTATATTTACTACACGACTTCTTATTACTTTCTAACAACAGAGAAAAATCCTTTTTTATTATTATTAGTTAATTATTAATGGTAAAATTGGTATGTATTAATGTGGTTATGGTAATTATGTGAACAGGGAAGACGAGGGGAGTGGTTAGAAAAGAAAAATATATTCCATCAACTTCTTTTAATCTCCTCCACGTACTGACTTGGACGCACCGCTTCTCTATCACTTTCTCCCAACAAACGAACTCTCTCCTTCTTCCTTCTTTTCTTATTTCCAATTCTGCCCCTTACCTACACCACTCATTGGACCAACCCTAACCCCTCCAACAACCTCGTGCAATACACGCTCCACTAAAACCATTTCTTTTTTTATTAATATCCACATCAACGCTAAATTATTAAAAATGTCTACAAAAATATCCATAAACTTGTAAAAAATTTAAAAATATTTTTATTAATTCAATTTTTACGAAAAGTAAAAACAAAAAATTTTAAGTTAAAAACATCGTTTTAACTTTTCATCCATACGTGGATATTTCTATCAATATTTTTACATTTTCATGGCTTGCATATCGATAAAAATGGTGAATAGAAATTTATGTAAAATTAAAAGCATAGTGTTAACTTTTCATCCATAGGTGAATATTTCGATCGATATTTTTACATTTTCATGGCTTGGATATCGATAAAAATGGTGAATCGAAATTTATGTAAAATTAAGATTTTAAGATATTAATCAACATCGATAATTTAAACTTTGGTTATGTTAAAACATAAGATTACACATAATCTCAAGAAGTTTTTTTTTTAAAAAAAAAATCCTCAAAACAATAACTAGTCAAATAAAAAAAGATTCACACATATATCAAACAATCAAGGTGTGTTAATAGTCAAATAAATTTAAAATTATGGTTTTAACTTAATTTTTTTATTTTGATTTTAGTTTGTGAGAAAATTAGTGTACGTAAAATTTGGATCAATGAAAATATTTTTTTTAATATTTTTTAATCTCAATGTTATTTTTTAAACTTTTAAATAGTTTAGAGAATTTTTTTTAACAAAATTTTAACCGTTACTATCCAAAACTAACAAAAAATTTAAATTATTTAAAAAGAATTTAATAACATATTTTTAACTTTTGAAAGTTTAGGGTTATTTTTTACACAAACGTCAAAACGAACGTAAAAATTTGAATCTTCAATCTTTTAAGAAAGAAAATGTAGAGTTATATCACTATATCTAAGAAGTATAAAACTGAGTCTATCAGCTTTAAATTTATGTTTATTTGAAAACATATTGCAACTTTTTCCTTTTAAAATTATTTTGTTTGATTTATTCTAATTAAAGTATTGTTTTAAAAATGTTTCTGTTACAAATTTGATACAATTTTAAAGAAAATTGAGAGTACATTTTAAGAAAATAAATCATAATTGGAATGTAATAAGTATGGTTTGAAAAAATAGGAGTCAGTTGTAAGTTAGTAAAAAGGGTAAAAGAAAGTGAAAGTTTATGAGTCCACCAACTCCCTTCCCTCCTATTTGATCATATATCAACCTCAGCCCCTCAACTCCAACTATTCCTCAAAATTAAAACCCCCACAACTTCAAAATTTAATATCAAAAGCA
>JBBPDI010000004.1:11119794-11132855 GCA_037974545.1 Cucumis variabilis
AAATATAAGATATTTAATTTAGCTATTAATTAATTGGAGAATTAATTAATAATTTAGTTTTATTTTATTTAATTAAAGAGGATTTTTTAAAAATAGTAGATTTTACAAAATATTTACAACCTATCGCAAATTCTATCACTGATAGTCATTGATATGCTATAGTGATAGAAGACTATTAGTGATAGAATCTAAAATTTTGCTATAGCTTGTAAATAATTTAATTTATTTTTCTATTTTTAAAAATGTTCCTTAATTAAATTTGATTTAATTAAATTAATATAAATCTATAAGATATAGGAGAGATATTCATTAAATAAGATTTGAAAGAAATATTAATTAACTATGATTTAATTAATTATTAACTAATTGATTGATGATTAATTAATCAGTAGATTTGAAATTTCTATTAATTTAATATTTTTTAAATTAATAAAATCTCATGATTCTCTCCTACTCCTTTTTCGATTCCAAAAAGGAAATAGAGTTATAAATATCTAGAAGAAAATATTTTTCTTTAATCAATTCAATCAAGAAAAAAAAATCAATGTTTTTACTCTTTACAAAAAGAAAATAGTTTCTCTCTAAATATTTTTCTCATCCCAATTGGTTCCCACAAATCAATCTCATCCCAAAAGATAGGAAGGTCTCCAACGGGTGGTATCTCAGTTTGAATAATTACTTTGTATATTCAGAGACATAAACAAGTAAGTTTTTCTTTCTCTAATCTATAATTAGAAAGCATGCTTAGCGTTTAAGTCTTAACAAGAAAACTAGTTTCTTAATTATTTTCGTCTATGTATTGGTATTTTGGAATTCTCAAATTAAATTGAGGCATGGTTCTGTAAAATCTTCCACTGTTATGGGCTTTTATCCCTTCAGAAAGAAATTAAGGATAAAAGTGGGTTTTGATTAGTAGGAAAGTGAAGGAAATTTTGGCTAAGTGTTGAGTATTTGCGTTTAGGGTTATTTTGGAATGGTTTGTGAGGCCAAAAGAAGAAAAACAACCTCTAAAGAGCTTAGCTTGCGTTTAAGGTTATACATCATGCTTTTGGAGGTTATGTCTGGCTTGTGGCTAGCAAGAATAACCTTCAAATAGGTGTCTTGAGGGAGAAAGGATGCCATGTAGAGGTTAGTTGGCGTTAAGATTAGGCATGGACATGTGTTTAGAGGTTTGTGACAAGGCCGAGAAAGGATAGTTGGTGATTGTTCTTGGCGTTTTGGACTTGTCAAGAGGCTTAGGCATTTGAGTTAGGCGATAAAGGCTATGCGAGATGGACGAAGAGGTTAGCTATGCATTTTAAACATGCATGTGGCAAGCTTAAAGAAAGTGGTTTAAAGTTAATCCAAGTGTCTTAATATTATTAACATGCATTTTAAGGTGGAAAGGTAGTAGGAGGTGTCTTAAGGAGGTTTAAGAGTGGATTTAAGCAAGGAGGTGTCAAGATAATTTCATGCAAGGCTTTCTATAAATAGCTAACTTCAGCAAGGAGTTTCTCACAACTTACTCGTGCAAAATTACTCAAATTTATCTTGAAAGTTTAAAATTTGTGTCTAGTTTATGAGAAAGGGCTACTGTGTATTTTAGATTCAAAAGGATTGGCATTTTGGTCGAGCAAAGGCGAGGTCACTTCTTAGGAGAATATGAGCAAGGTGCACTTCTAAAGGGCTACATGACTCATTACTTGAAATTTACCTTCACAAATTTGAGGTAAGAAAGTTAAGACAATTTATAGCAACTTTGTAGAATGAAGTTTTGTCAAAAAAAAGTTATGAATTTTAAGTTATGAATTTTCAATGTCGGGTCATATATTCTAGAAAGAAATTGAAGTTATGGCGAGTAAGTCAGTGTTATGCATGTTAAGCGAGATGAATAGGCATTTTGGAAATAGAGAGATTATTGTACGTGGTGGTTGGTGTTGGACACACAGCTTGTGTGCGAGGCACACGCAACCAAGACAACACACAAGGAGGCTGTGTAGGAGGTCAGGCACGCGGTCAAGTGAGGCGAGCAACGTGCTTGTACGTGAGGTTAGCACGGGGGCATGCCCAATGCACGCCGAAAACCTCTTAAGAGAACGTACACGGGTAGCCCAGCGTGCGACTTGGACCTTGCCACCCACCCCATGTGTGCCAGGCAGTGTCATGACATGATTTTGAGTCTTTTTGGACAATTTTAAAAATTTTAAGTACATTTTCAATGTTTTCATAGTCAAGGAAAATTAATTGGATAACGTTACCATATTTTTCAGGACAATAGAAGATTGGGCAAATTTATAAGCCAAGGATTTAGGCTTGTATCTGTGAGTGGAAAATGATTTATTTAAAGTATTGCAAAGCATGTTTAAAGCCATGATTTATTTAAATGTTTAAGCTATTTATAAATTTTTTTCAAGTATGGTATTGTTTAAAGTATTACTATCATTGAGGTTATGTTTAAGGATTATTGAGAATCAACTAAGGATTTCTTATTTAAAAAAGATTTAAGATTTATGGTTTAAAAATGTTTTATCGAAACAGAGTTATTCCAAAAAAATACTCGTTACGAGGCAGACTTAAAACTTACTTGTACGAAGTAGAAATAAATTACTCGTCACAAGGCAGACTTAAAATTTAATTGTGATGGGGCAAGATTAAATTACTCGTATAGGACAGGACTAAATACTCGTAACGGGGCAGGATTAGAGATACTTGAGTTTCTAACATGAAAAACAAGGATTCGTGTTTACTGTTTTAAATTGTTTTAGGATTTAAAAGCTTTCAATTTATGATTTAGTATTTACTGTTTACAAGATTTACATATTATTGTTACAAAGATTTATGAAAAGAATTTAGAAAATTACCACTCATTAGGGTCATTTAGCTCATCCTTTCCAAAATATTTTCCCACTTTTCAGGTAGACATCGTGTCTTTGGAGCCTAAATTGCTGCTATCTATCTGCTGAAGAGTTTAGTCTGTTATAGTATGTGTTTTGTTTGGTACTTTTGTAATGTTAGATTCAGGTTAGGTTTATGGTGTTGGGTTTTGTTATGTAAATAAGGTTTCATGTTATCTGTATAAACTTATATAAAGTTTGTTTTAAGTAAGATGAGTTTTCTTTCAGTTTCGTTTTTAAGTAACGTGTTATAGCTTCGACTGTTGTTCTTTATTTTATGGGTTAATTTAAGGGTCAAGTAGTGTCGTTCCTGATGTGGATGATATCGATTGGCTTTACTCCACGTCTCAAGCCAAACAAACAGGTGCTCGGGCAGAGTATGACAGTTTGGTATCAGAGCAAGAGTTTTTTCTTTGGAAAGTAAAATTCCAAGTCATGTTAGTAAGAACAGTTAGTTCTTTGTGAGGTAGAGAAAGTAAGGGAAAAGAAAAGTTCAGTTAGAGGAAGTCTAAGAGAAAGGAAGTTAGAGTTAAAGTTTAAATTTTATAATAGTTAGTAGTCTCTATAACATGTCTAATGGTTGATATGTTATAGGAGTCATGCCTCAGCAGTGTAAATACAGACATGTAACCGGTATCAGGACGAGACTCGAGGTCCTACCCAGGAGCAATCTGAGGAAGAATCTTGATAACGCGTATAAATACCCATTATTACAATCTCTTTTATTAGAATAATGAGGACAAAACACATAAGAAGATGATTAGAACACGTAACTTTCATTGTAAATACATAAGTAATTAGAAATACATCTTACATAAATATCATGCCTGTTTTATGTGATTGTCATGTATAAACGTAAGATAATGAACAAAGAAAGAAACTAGTGAAGCAAAGAAGACATCTCGTACAAGAACTACATGATGGAAATTCATTTGTCGATTAACATCTTCAGACGAGAAACCACATCATCACGTGAGGAAGGCTCACTAGAGGACAAGAATGGTAGTTGGAGTGATGTGACCTCATAGGACTGAAGTTGGCACTGAAAATCTTAGAAAAATAGAAGTTTCTTGCCAAAAATTTTCTATATAAAGCCTACCCCTTCATTAAAGAAAATATGCATGAATGAGTACAAAGAGGGCCTACATGGGCCAAAACCTGGAGAGTTGGTAGCAAGAATTAGCCTCACCACCGTATGTACAACACTCCTTCATCTTCTCCGACCAAATTATAAAGTGAGTGCTTAGAGTGTGGGAGGAGAATAGTCCATCCCCCATTTTTCTCTAACTTGTATTTCACTTTCTTCCTCTTTCCATTTTACTATTTTTTTTACATTGTATTCATTCATATTGTACATTGGTCCAGACTTTCATTCTTTAATACAATGTGTCTTTATAAACTCCTCAATCCATCCATGCCTATACTATTCATCTGTCCTTGTGTTATTCGTAGTTTAGGTTTATGATTTATTTGCGATAAGTAATATTTATTTGTACCGCTTAGTGTGTTAGCTGAGTTACATTCTACACTTGGCCAGTGTATGTTGCTAACTACCCAATAGGGTGAGTAGAAAGGACGTAGCTAACACATGTAAGAAAGAATTCTCTTTACCTTGCAAGATGACTTCCTTCATTTGTATCCTGAAAGGTAAACAAGTGTGGACAATAGGGGCTGAGAGGTTGCTGTCCTGAAACGTGAAGCACTCTAAGTAGAATAAATAAGTATTTCTAGATATAAACTATTTAGCCAATCTTAGACCAAGTGTGGCGTTCAATGACTCCGAGAAGAGCACACCTTAATCATAAGATAGCTTGGTGGGTTATATCGCATTGAAGTAGTCATATAGCTTATTTGCCTAATAGCATGAGACCTTCCTTTACCACCTTCTTTACACAAGTTGTTCGCTCATTCTTCCATTTTGCCATAATTTATTCACTTGTGCATGAGTCTCTAGGTATAAGTAAGTAGCTTTAATTCTGTTACATTCTTTTAACCCATTGTCATAATGCCTAAACGATAAGTAGACCCTAGAACTAATGTCTGGAACCAATTCCCTGTGTTCGACCCTAAATCACCCAGGTAAACCTACTGTTCGCTTACACTTGGGCGAGCAATAGGAAAACTTGTACTAAACGAGGACTTAGTTATTGCACGATGAAGAGGTACATAGTAAGCATATCACATGTTATGATCATGACCCATGACTTATCACATAGGATTACTTGCGCAATACATAAAAATATGGTGAGCATCTTATGTGCGATGAACCTGCTTATTAACACATTACGATTGCACTATACAGAGGAAAAACCACTAAGTCCACCACTCACCAAAAGTTGTTATTTATTGTAACTCTTATCCCCTCTTATTACTCAACTCTCTAAATTTTTACTTTTAAAGCTTTGCTTCTTTATTTTTGTGAGAAGAGACAACATAGGAGTTGTTATTTTATTTGAATAAAGGGATACAATTTTGTTAAAAAAATTTTACTTTTTGGCTTAGTTTTAACTTTTGTTAAAATGCCTTAAGAGGATTTCTAAAAAGGTTTCAAAAGTTTTAACATGGATCTCGCACACCTCCAAATTTAGAGGCTACAAAGTCTTCACTAATAAAAGTGAATGATAAGATTATTCACAGAAAAAATTTTACAAAAGAAGTTTGAGATAAAGCTTGTTCACCAAATAAACCAGAGAAATATTTTCTAAGCAAGATTCCTTAACAAGTTAGATGCCTGAATAATGAAACTTTATTTTGCATAATTTATTTCATTGAAGTGTAACTCAATGGCAAAGAAAAATTAGAATACTACAAAGCGGGGAGCCAAAATTGTGACAAGAAAGATTAAACACCTAAGAATTATAACAATGAAACTTTTTGGCCAAGGGCTATGCGAGATGACTTGGAGGTTAGCTATATGAGTAGGACTAGTATGTGGCATGATGAGGACATTCGGTTAAAAGTAAGTCCAAGTGTCTAAACCATGTCATCATACACTTTTACGGCCAAAGAGAATGTGGAGGAGTTGCTGAGGTGTTAACAAGAGTTTAAGAGGTAAGTCCAATCAAGATTAAGTGTCACTTTAATCTCATGCAAGGGCTCTATAAATAGGCCAACTTCAGCAATCAATTTCTCACAATTTACTCGTGCCAAATCACTAAAATGTCTTAAAAGTTCAAAAATTGAGCCTAGTTTGTGAGAGAGGGTTGTTGTTCATTTTGGAACAAAAAAGGTTTACGATTGGATCAAGGGAAGGCAAGAAGGTCATTTCTCAGGTGAATTTGAGCAAGGTACACTTCCAGAGGGCTACATGACTCATTACTTGGAATTTCCTTAAAAAATTTGAGGTAAGAAGGTTAAGACAATTTAGAGCAACTTTTTAGAAGAAAGTGTTGTCAAAAAAGTTATGAATTTTAAGTTATGATTTTTTAAAGATGGGTCATAATTCTGGAAGTTAAACAGTGTCTGGGTTGTGGCAGTGAGTCATACATGTATGGGTGAGATGACCGTGCATTTTGAGATATGGAGGTTATTTTGGGTCGGTAGTATGCACATGACAAGGTCATGGTACAGTCGAGTGGGGAGGCGCACACATGACGCTGTCTTAGAGGTTAGTGTGGTGCACGGTGTACGAGGAGTACCAACGTGCGTGTCATCCATGCGAGGGGCACTGGGTAGGCAACAAGCATGCTTGCGGCAACCCATTGTGAGGTTAGCAACCAGTGCATGACCTACCTCAGTGAGGTTAGCACGTGGCAGGTCCCAGGCCATGCGCGTGTGGCCAGCCTCTTACCCCATGTCAATGGGCTCTGATAGGCTCTTTTCGAATTAGTTTGGGTTGTCTTGATATTTTTGGGAATTTTTAAGGGAGTTTTGGATATTTTTATGTTCAAAGAATTAATTAAGGATAAAATATGAATTTTTTAGGACAAGGAGGATTAAGAGGAATTTCGAAGACTAAGGATATATTCAAGTGATTGTGAGTAACACATTGATTTCTAAATGTTATTGTTAAACATGTTTTCAAGATTTACAAAATAGTTTGTAAAATGGTTTACTAAACATGATCTCAAGTTCTTATACAAGCCATGCTATTCACAAATGTTTAATGAAACGACATTTTCAAGCCGTGTTATGATTTCATGAGTTCAAGGAAATATTTCAAATGTTTTATCCATGCTCGAATATTCTATGAGACCTATTGTATACATGTGGTTAACTTCATACTGATGGTAAGATTGACAAACCTATTTTTAACTATGGGCCATCAGGAAGGGTATATTATTATGCCTTAAAAGAGGAGGGTTAGCTACCCATCGACTATTTCGTCTTTGGATAAAGGGGTAAATACTGCCCGTGGCTATGAGGATTGTTTTCAAAAAGCTATGCAAATGTTTAAGTTTCATGTTATGATTATTTACTAATAAATTTATTCAAGCTTTGGTTTTATACTAAAATATTTATGAAAACTTGTTTATAAAACTGTTGTTCACTAAGTCTTTTGACTTACTCTTTCAAAATGTTTTTCCATTTTCCAGGTATAGATTGTGAATCTCCGCGTGCTGAACATACTGCTGCCGGACCAATTTAGCTTTCATTATGGAACAACTTTGTTTTGTTTCAAAATAGTCATGTGATTGTTCTAAACTTCATGGTTTATACAATTTCCATTATATGTTTTTATAAAGATTTCGTATGGGTTACACTACAGTTTAAAGTATTTCAAGTTCAAAGACTTTCGTTGATTGTTTCATGTTTCCATGTCATGTGTCAGTTGAGGTTGTTCCGGAGGCGAACAGCTTCGACTGACATCACGCCATATCTTGGGGTGAGCAAACAGGTGCTCGAGGCGAGATGTGATAAGTGTTATCTCGTATTTATAAAAGTTTGCTATGAATTTCTTTAGTTCTTTTGTATCTCGCATATCCATGTTGTTAATCAAATTTTTATACATCTATGCTTCTCTTCTCTCACGTGTAATACTTTTCTTGACGCTTGTTTCATTTTTGCTTTCTTCACGTGTTTTCTTTTGTTCCTCACAAGGATAACCTTCACGATGAATCTTATGTTGACTTTAATTTAACTTGTACTTAACAATGACATGACGAAATGAACTTAGTACATATTTCTGATATTCTCTAGGCGAACAAGCTTTACCTCAAACCTCCTTTGTAAGATTTTTCGACGCTAAATCTTATCGTTCATTTTTAGCAATGAGGATATTGCCACGTAGATATGTCCATGGGACGGGGCAGGGTCGGGGATGCCACTCCCCGTCCTCGCTCCCCTATCCCATTCCCCATCTCATCCAATATCTCCGTAGGGATTGCGCGAGGATCGGGTTTGCCGTGGGGAAATATTCTCCATTTTTTTTAGTTTAATCTCATTTTGCAATCTACATTTACTGAAATGTATATACATTTTCAATGTTTTTTTTTCAATAGAATATTATTGATTTTCTTATTTAAAATCATTAAAATATCAAATTCTAGCTCTTTGTTTATAAAAATAAAAAATATATTATTAGAAGATACTTTTAAAAATCCATCCATAAAATTAAAAAAATTCATACAAAAAAAAATCAAACATCAATCCATACGTATTCTAACAAAATCTTTAATTATATCTTAAGACATAACAATATATTTTTTTAAGAAAATTTTACAAATCACAAGTCAATGCACAATATATAAATATGCAACATAAAAATTGGAATTAGGAAAAAAAATGAAGAAATGGAATAGAGAAAAGAAGGAAATGAAGAATATCAAAATATTTTTTTTTATCTTTTACATATTATTAATTAATAAATAACTATGTATATTTATATTTAATATATATATATTTTTAATCGGGGCGGTGATGGAGCCAGGGTTGGGGTCGAGAAATGTATTCCTCGTCCCCGGCCCTGTGTTTTCAATGGGGAAAAAAATTCTCCATTCCCTCCCCCATTCCCCGTATATTCAGAAATTTCCTTCCCCGTTCGAGGCAGGGCCCCAACCCTACGGGTTAAATGAACATCTCTATTGCCACGTTCTAAGTTTGAGGGTGTGCGAGGTCCGAGCTAAAACTTTTGAAACTCTTGAAATAAGCCAAAAATGTGAAATTTTCAAAAAAAAATATTCCATTCTTTTATTCAATTGAAATAACAACTCCAATGTTGCCTCCTCACACCAAAAGTAAGAAGCAAAGCTTCAAATATATATATATATATATATATATATATATACACACACGCACATATATATATATATACATACATATATATATATATATATATATACATATATATATATATATATTTGAGAGTGGGTAATAAGTGGTGGTAAGAGTTATAGTTGAGGAGAGAATGGACTCATAGAGTACCTATGATTTTTCACTCAACGCTAAGTACTAAGCCAATAACTAAAAAAGTTTTATTTACCAAAAAGGATTCAAAACTCTTCGAAACTTTTAGCCATTTCTTAAAATTGAAAATAAGATTTTTCTAGAGAATAAACAACGGTATTTTGAGTATTAAGCTTGTCGTGTTTAGAATCTAGAAATATTTTCAAATTTAAAGTAGGAGAGGAAAGAATGAAATTCTGAGATGTGAGATGAAAACAAAATGTGTGCTAAGAGGTTTAGTGTTGTGTACAAAAGAAATCATTCCTAGAATCCTTAGATGATGCTTGAGGACAAGCATTATTTTAAATTTGGAGATGTGATAACTTGTAGAAATACAAGTTACTATGCCATTTTATGTAAAATAATAAAGTCTTCGCATAAGTTTAGAAGAAAACTGAGGAAAAAGTATATAATTTGACTAACTTGTATATCACATCTTACAAAAGAACATCATCCCTTTTTTATCGCGCTTTTAGTGCTTTACTGCAGGAAATAAGCAAAAAGTAGAGCTAAGTGATAAGGTCATGCGAGAAGACACGTACAACCATGACAATAACAAGCAATTGAGCTAGGTGAAATGATGCCTCAGCAGATAAATTAGGGTGGCGTGCACGTATAGAAAAAAAGGATGAAATGACGTCTGGGTAGCACTGATACATCTTTACAAGCCAGCATTAATGAAGCATGGGTTGTCTTGTCACATTAGTCCTTGCATATAAATAGAGTTCTCTACTTCAGTACTAAGTGTGCAAATTTTGGCTAGAGAGCAAGTTCATATCGTCCATCCTTTCTCTCTCTCTCCCTCGAATTTTAGGTGAAAGCTTAAAACAAAAACAGAGAAAGCTCCCCTTTTTCCCATTCTTCCCTAGGGACAGGCAAAAAACAAGGCCAAGGAATGCAAGACATCACACTCTAAGGCTTGAGGCATTTCTTTGTATCCGACTTTCTCTTTATATTGTATTGCTACATAAAATGTACTTTATGGTCGAGAGGCCTAAAGTTTTATCTATAGTAGCACTGTATTTCTTCTTCCATTCTCCCATTTCTCCTCTATTATCTTTAGCTACGATGTTTAGTTAGATTTTAAGCAATAATATGTGCCTTTAATATAGAGAATCAGAGTGTATAAGTATTGCTTAGTTAAATATAGACATCAAAGCATTGTATATTCAAAAGAAGAAGCACTGATGTTGATTGCTTGCTCTTGGCAAGTGAAGACACGTAGTTAACTAAACAAGCAGTAGGGAGGTGGTCGCAATTCTATCTCACTGCCATATTCATCCTTTGCATTCATTACAGAGCTGTTAACATTTGTGGTCGAAGCACCGAAAGGCTGCTCACCTTAATTAAGGATAAATTGCTTATAATGTAAACAAGCTGATTAGATGCAAATCATAGTTTAACTTCAAGTATTTGGGTCCCGAGAGGTGAGCAAGTATGGCGAAGGCACTGAGAGGTTGCTCATCTTAATTTTGAAGTTAAGAAATGTTTTGTGTTGTCTTGAATTATTAAACCACTACTCATTTCAATAAGTTAACTTTCCTTCATCTCAAGTCTGAAATGGAGTTCATTTTCCACTTTACCATATCACCATGCTCACCTTGCACCACCAAATGCACCAAAGTGTAAATAGTTAGGATTACTTAACTGTGTATATTCCTTTATTATATAAAGTAGACCGTACAAGTTTAGCTATTTGCTAAGTTCATTAGGAATATTAATTCCCTCTGAGACCTTGGCCTTTCCAAGAAACCTATCGTTTCGCTTACACTTTGGTAAGCGATATGAAAACTTGTACGTTTCAATGCATGAATAGAAATGTACATTTTATCACATAACCCCATTCATTCTCTTAATAGCCATTCAAATAGAGCTTAATATGCCATATCTACGAGTTAAAGCATATGCACACAAACATAAACAAAGAAAACACAAGTCAATAGTCAACGTTGTTATAACTTAAAAGTGAGGATTTCATGGTTTTAGTCTTATGTAAACTCTTTACATAGGATGCCCTCACTTCTATGTCTCTACATAGACGATTTAGGATCACATCGTTTGTACTAACTACAAAGCGGATCACATCCCTAGTGTCCCCCATAATAAGGTGTCCGACCATATCCATACACTAGACCATTTGGGCTATATACTCGAACTTGATCTACGTCTATGTCTCTACATAAAGTTCAAGTTTACACTAGATAGCCTCAAGACCTTAGTTTATTGGATTCAAGATTATAGTATTCTATTTTCATTAATAAATCTTCAATAACTACTTTATTGAATATAATATAATTTAACTACAAACTACGAGTTTTATGACATAAATTTCAATAAGTTGTGCACATAAATAAAATGTATGCTTAATAAGAATAAGGATGATCAAAATTAAATAGTATTCCCACTTATCCCATAACTAGATCTTCCAAATGTCGAGTTACATTTTTCCTCTATCATTACTTTTCATATTTTGATTTTCACACTTTATCCCTATGTCACACACAAATCCCTGTTCACGTAGTTATAACTAGAAAATTAATTTGACGAAATAGTATTGGCGGTTTCCTGTAGATCAACTTCCACTATTACTAGTTGTACAGTTTGGTATCATAAATTGTGTTTGATTGGTTCTTTTGGAAATAAAATGTCATCAAAAAGGAGGACCTAGGAATTTTCCAAAACAATTATTAAATTCAATAAAAATAAAATTCTCAATAAATTAAATCCTTCCAAATTATAGAGTAGTTAGTTCCCAATGTTTAGTGTTTTAAAAATACAAAAAATAAATGAGTATTTTTTAGGGGGATTTTTAAAATAGAAGAATTAACAAACTATTTATGGCTCATAGCAAAAATGATAACTAAAATTTTAACCGAAAGTATTCATGTTTTAGAATGTAAATACTTTTCATTTTATTTTATTTATGTAAATTCTCCTATTTCTTAAGGAAAATTGTAAAAAATATAGCATTTGACAAAATATTTATACAAATAATTTGTTAATTTTTTTCTATTTTTTAACAGAATTCCTTTGACATAAAACTGACAAAAAAAATCTTTTTCTTTTTAAATGTTTTATTAAGTACAACACGAGCTTAGCTAACGGGCTAGCAAAAAAATCTATGTTAATAACTATAGCTAGCAAAAAGAAAAAATAAAAAATAAAAAATAAAAGAGAAATTTTAAAAATTAATAGATTTTACAAAATATTTACAACCTATAGCAAGTTCTATCACTGATAGTCATTGATATGCTATAGTGATAGAATTTAAAATTTTGCTATAACTTTCAAATATTTTAATTTATTTTACTATTTTTTAAAATGTAATAAAAGCAAACAATGAGACTAAATTAACAAAATGAACCAATAAGGAAAAAAAACATTTCATAGGCCATTTGGAATCCTTTTACGTGTGGCTGAGCTGGCACGAGGGTTGGACGATAAATTTTTTTCTAATCGACCGAGAAAAAGAAGAAAGGATTTTAATTAATAAAAAGAATTTGAAAATTCTGAACCCTAAGGACGGGGAAGATGTGATTTTGGTGGAGCAAAGGGTTTGGATGAAGAAACTCAGTCTACAACAGTTTTTGAAGCTGCTTTTTCCTCTCTTAACACGATGGAGATTCACTTCCACTAGTGTGTTCCTTCGTATTACTACTTTCAAGTTTCAGAAACTTCTTCCTTGAATTTTCCGGAGTAGCTTTCGGCTTATTATTATTATTATTAGTTTTTCTTTTCCTTTTTTTTGCTTGAAATGGTGAGTTCTTTTCGCTTCATTGTAGTTTGAACTTTATTTCCATCCTG
>JBBPDI010000004.1:11166819-11177789 GCA_037974545.1 Cucumis variabilis
TTTATTTATTTATTATTTCTTTTTTAACACTGTTGGTTCCTTCTTGGCAGTTATGTTGTGTTTGTGAGATAATAATTCCTATTAATCCTTTTCAAACTGATTCTTAGAAATAAACTTTGATTCCTTAATTACAATTATTTTATTAGTTTATATTGAATTATGATACGTGAGAAACTAACTCATAATAGTTGAAGAAACTTAAACAAAAGGGTAATTATAATGGATGACCAATTTAGCAATAATAATTAATGATATAGCAATATTTTAACAAAATTACAAATATAGCAAAACTATCGTTGATAGACATGTATCACTGATAGACTCATATGGATCTATCAATGATAGACTAATATTTGCAACAAGGTCTATCATTGATAGAATTTGTCAAATTTTGCTTTATTTGCAAATTTTTTAAAATGTTGCTACATACTTAATTATTTGAATCTAATTGCTAAATTTGCAACTATCCCTTTATCCTGAGATTTTACGAGTTTCACATCTTTTAATGTAGGATTTGGACAAGAGACCATTTTGACAAAATCAGAGAACATTGTTGCTAATGAACGAGAATACCATCATATCTGTAAAATTATCAACAAATTTGTTTTCAATTTGCTTGCAGTTTTCATTGATCAGAATGAATATTTATACAATGTTTGATGATACAAATATGGAAAGAATAATTACAAATCAATTTACAATAAAGAGGTGGATTATAGGAGTAGATTTTGTAATATGATATTATTTTCTAATATGCCCCCTCAAACGAAAGACTTAGGCGGAGTCAGTAGTTTGTTTTGAAGGTGAAGAAATGTGGGAGATAGAAGTGGCTTTGTGAGTATATCAGCAAGTTGTTTGTCGAAAGAGATGTGTCGAACAGAGATGTCTTTACGAAGAACTTTTTCCGAACAAAATGGAAATCAATCTCAATGTGTTTGGTTCTAGCATGAAAAACAGGATTATGAGCCAGAGATATAGCGGAAGCATTATCACACTATAATGTTGGTGGGGTTGTGTGAGGAACATGAAGATCACAGAGAAGTTGTTAGAGCCAGTAAAGATCGATAGTAGTAGTGGCGAGAGAACGATACTCTGCTTTCGATGGAAGAACGAGAATGGTAGATTGCTTTTTAGAAGACTAAGAGATTGGATTAGAGCCAAGAAAGGCAATGAATCCTGACGTGGATCGTCGGTCAGAAGTATCACCTGCCCAATTAGAGTCACAAAAGGTTTGGAGAGAGAACAAATCTTTCTGAAAATGTATGCCAAGGGTGGGAGTATCACATAAATATCGAAGGATACGTTTGACTATAGAAAAGTGAATGACTGTTGGTTTGTGCATGAATTAACTGACACGATTTACAGAGAAGGCGATATTGGGTCGAGTAAATGTAAGATATTGTAAGGAACCAACAAGTTTGCGGTATAGGAAGGGATCATTAAAAGGGGGTGCAGTGGTGTAGAGGTCAAGAGAGGTAGACATTGGTGTTGTACAAGATTTTGCAGAGGTCATTCCTAATGTGTGAAGGAGATCATTGAGATATTTTGCTTGGTTGACAAAAATGTCATTACTAGAGAATTGTATTTCGAGACCAAGAAAATACTTTAAAGGACCAAGATCAAATATTTTGAATTCAAGTGCCAATTGGTTTTTGAGAAGAGAAATATAAGATGAGTCTGGGCCAGTGACAATAATATCATCAATATACAAGATTAATTAAGTAAGAGAGGATCTGATAGATCGAATGAATAAAGATGGATCAACTTTTGAAGCAACAAAACCCAGAGTAAACAAATAAGAGGTAAAACGTTCAAACCAAGCACGAGGGACTTGTTTGAGGCCATAAAGACTCTTGTGTAGAAGACATACATGGTTTTGGAAATTTTTTGTCGTGAAAACCAGTAGGTTGAGACATATATACGGTTTCCTGGAGAACACAATGAAGAAAAGCATTTTTGACATCTAACTGTGTCAATGGCCAATTGTATTGAGCAACTAGAGCAAGAATAATTCGTATAGTAGACTTTTTGACAACATAACTAAAAGTTTCATTAAAATCAAAACCTTGTACCTGGTGATAACCTTTGGCAACTAGGCATGCTTTGTGGCGAGCAACTGAGCCATATATTTGGTGTGAAAAACTCACTTACAACCAACAATATTCATGGACAGATGGTGAAGGATTAAAGACCAAATACCTTGTGCTTGAAGAGCACTGAATTCCTCACACATTGCATCTCTCCATTTAGGATACTTGGAAGCTTTAATGTATGATGTTGGAGTTGGAAGAACCGTGGTGATATGGAATGCCTTTTGTTTAAAAATTTATGACTTTGCTCAAGTTTGCATGGCATGAGTGTTTTGAGGAGGAATTGGAGCTGGTGCATTGGTGGTGACAACCTCTATGCTATTTCCTATATCAACAATAGATGAAACATGCAAAGACTGACGAGAGGTATTAGTATCCATAAAGGGTGAGAAAGTAATGTCAGCATTGGGAGGGTTAGGAGTAGGAGATTGTATAGAGTGTGAGGATGTAGGATGTGGAAGGTTGAGTAAGGTGAGTAGTAAGCTAGGATCATAAAGGGATTGAGTTTGTGATGAGGAAGAGGTAGTGGTTTGGGTAAAGGGAAAAACTATTTCATGAAAGATAACGTAGCGTGAAATAATAGTTTGCTTGGTTGATGGATTATAGCAAATATAGCCTTTAAAATTGTGAGGATAACCTAAGGAAACATGTTGTGTAGTTTCTTGTTCAAGTTTATGTTTGGTGTAGGGTTTGAGGAGAGGATAACATGCACATCCAAAAACTTTTAAATTATGCAAATCAGGAGTACGACCAAAAAGCATTTCAAATGGTGATAACATTTTAGGTGAGGGGGAGGGCATGCAGTTAATAAGAAAAACTGTAGTAGAAAAGGCATAAGGCCAAAATTCAAGAGGAGCAGAGAAATGAAAAATTAAAGACATTGCAGCTTCAACAATATGTTGGTGTTTACGTTCTGCAATGCCGTTTTGTTCAGGTGTATAAGGACATGATTTTTTATGATAAATACCTTTGGATTCGAAAAAGGATTGTAAGGAATTGTTGCAGAATTCACCACCACCATCGGATCTAAAAACTTTCAATTTTTGAGATATTTGATTTTCAATGAAGGGAACAAATTTTTGAATAATAGAGGGAACATCAAATTTATAAGCAATAGGAAAGAGCCAAGTGAATTTGCTAAAATTGTCAATGAAACTAACATAATATCTATTTCGATTGGAAGAAATTATCAGAGAGGGACCCCATACATCACTATGAACAAGTTCAAGTGGTGTAAGAGAAGTGGACAAAGAAATAGGAAAAGGTAATTTTGTTATTTTTGCTTTTAAACAACTAATGCAATTGCAAGTTCAAAGAGAAAAAGATACAGATAAACCAAAGCGAGATAAAATTGAACTAAGAATCCTTGGAGCAGGATGACCCAAACGAAAATTCCATAATGATGCATTCTCCTATTTTGCATGAAAATTTAAATTTTTTGAATGTGTAGTATATGTGGATAGATGAGAAGTACTGGGAATAGGGTAGAGACCATTGATACTTTCACCATTTACAAAGTTCGGTTGGTGACTTTATCTTGAATGAGGAACCAGTCAGTATCAAAAATAAAAATACAATTATTATCAAGGCAAAATTTATGAATAGATAAGAGATTGGCAGCATGTTTCAGAGCATGAAGTATTTTTGAAAGATTAAAGGTATGAGAGGGAGTTGAGAGTTTACCACTACCAGTATTTTAAATGTTTAAAGGTTGACCATTTTCCACTGTGACAGTTTTCTCACCATTATAATTGTTGGATAAGCTGAGATTTGCCAACTCATTTGTCATATGAACGTTACATCCACTATCAGATAACCAGAAATTATTAGTATTTTTAGTAGGATTGAGAATTCATAGAGTTTACCGCTATTGGCACTAATTGAGAAGGTAGATGTCGGCCTTGATAAGAGAAATTCATGTGATTGTAGCAATCGAGAGCTCCATGTCTCGGTTTTTGACATATTTAAAAAAAAATACCGCCATTAGATTCAGAAAAATTTTGAGGCCTAAAATCAGACTCTTGTGAAGGTGAAGGCCCAATAATGCCAGTGAATTGTGATTGGAATGATTTGTTTGGTTAGAGGGAGGTTGTGGGCTAAATGGGCTAAATGGGTTGTTGGGCCGAAATTGAGATGAACTGAATGAAGAGCCATTTCCTCGCGCGTGATAATTATTTGTCCCACGGAATGAATATGATGGAAAATTTGGGTTGCCTAACTTTCTTCCTCTCCTGCGGCTGCCTCTGTTCGAAGAAGGGTGAAAAGCGTGCACAGCTACCATGGCGGTGAGAATGGCTTCAATGGCAGACGATTTTGCTATGATGGATTCTTCAGAGATGTGGGTGTGAAGTTCTTCAAGGAAGATGGTACCACTTCGAGTTCGGATGGACGTGCGAAAGGTGTTGAAGGTTGCGGGAAATCCATTTAAGGTATGAACTAAAATTTCTTCATCTTCTAGAGAGACAGAGGCGGTAGCAAACTTATCGACAAGGGCTTTGATTCGAGAAGTATATTGCTTGATTGTTTCAGATGAAGTTTTCTTTATGGTGTAAAGGGCAGATCGAAGATCAAGAATATTGGATCTGGTGTTGGAGGAGTATCTCTTTTCTAGAGAGAACCACAAAGCTTTGGATGAGGTTGTGCCGACTACATGAGCAAGGGCTGAAGGGGATAAGGTTGCGTTCATGAGGGTGAGTAGAGCTTGGTCACGAGAGAGCCATTGAAGATGCTCAAGGTTTATTTCAAGGGTGGTTCCAGCAGGTGTTGAAGGCAAAAATTTAGGAGGGTAGGGAATGGAATCGTCAATGTGACAAAATAGAGAATGTGCTTTGAGGATTGAGGAGACTTGATATTTCCAGATAACATAGTTTTTGGAGTCTAATCGAAGGGGTACAAGATTGCAAATATTTGACGGTAAGAAGAGAGTTGAGGTAGGAACAGGTTGATTTTGTGGTGATGATTCTGTGGGACTGGAATTAGTAGGAGTTTCAGTAGAGATGGGATCAGATTGGGAGTTAGAGGTAGCCAATGAAGAAGAAGAAGGGGCAAAAGGAAATCATCTGGAGAAAAAAAATGTGCCAATAAAAAAGACAACAAAAGAAGAAGAATACTAAGAAGAAGAAGAAGAAATTATTTTAAGGTATGCTTTGATACCATGTAAAATTATCACTGAATTTGTATTTAATTTGCTTGCAGTTTTCATTGATCAGAATGAATATTTATACAATGTTTGATATACAAATATGGTAAAAAATAATTTCAAATTAATTTACAATAAAGAGCTTGATTATAGGAGTAGATTTTGTAATCTAATATTATTTCCTAATATCTACCCAACTTTAAGTGGAAATACCGTGCGTCAAATGGAAGGTTAGATAACGACAAACACATAGACAGTTGATAATTGGAGTAAAATATGTTACATGAACCGCTTGATTTTAAAGATATCTATATCTCATTTTGTTTACCAATGCGCTAAAAATGTAGGATTCATGTTCAAAACTTGGTGAACTTAAGTATATTGTGGAAGCATGACAATGGAATTATGCATCAAAAGAAGATCATTTTAGTTGCATTTGAGCGAGAGCACAAACCTTGTGGCATCCTTGGAACTTTAGTGAGGAAGTCATCACATAGGAAGGAGGGGACCACCACCAATTGCAATAAAGGACGTGAAAATGTTACTGAAATCTCAGTGTCTATCTTTTGTATAAGTTGTGGTGCCTATGCAAGCTTTATATATATATATATATATTATTTGCAGGGAGAAAAGAGAGCCAAAAAACCCAAAAAGATGAAGAACCACAAAATTCATTCGGCCAAAACAGAAGAACTTCATCCTTGAATTCAAGAGAGTTTCAATGGTTACCATCTTCACATTCTTAAGGATCGTCATAAGAAACCTCATCGCGTAAACCAACAACCTAAGAGAGGAGCTTCCACATTCCTCATTCCTCATCGTAGAGAATTACATTCGTTATCTTTTCTTTACTTTCATTTCGTTTCTGTGTACTTGAACAATCTTTATATATTGTAACAAGTTCTTCGGTCATTCAATAGACAGCATGTTTTCCATCTTATCTCTAGCATATATCGCTTTCATTTTCTTTACCATGTGACACTAACTCTCATGAGGGTTAAGATTAGGTATTAACAATTATTCTTTAAGCTTGAGAAAAAAGAACCATGTTTATAAAGGAGTTGAACATAAATCCATCTAGTAGTACTTTTCAAAAGCTTGTGCTGCAAAAAAACAAACAATTATTTGAGCGGGTAAGTGTTTGTGAAGTTTAACCTTCGAAGCAAGCATGGTTAGAAATAATTTTCATGCTTGAAATCAAAGCAATCTATTCATGCACCATGGAAACATGGAAGTGCAGCTTCTTATAGAAAGGTGGAGACCTAGAGGTTATGACCATAAACATGAAAATTTCTTCTCAGACAAAAAGATCGAAGCATGTGTATCTCAACCTCACCTCCATTATTCATTCCACAAATTGGTGCTCTATATTCATTCACCTCCTATCCTATCTTCTCTGAACATTGTTTAGAGTTTATGTTTATCTTTAACATTTAGATTATTTCATATGTTTACTGTGTACTTGCATGACTTGTTCCCTGCAAGCCCAGTTTTGAAAGATTCGTTATCACTTACTTTAGCAAGCACTATCCTTGTGTTTGACCTTGGTACTTGTCGGGACTATTTAGGATCAATTTGCACTTGGATTGGTCGTAAGAAAGCTTGTTAATTTCAACAATAGTTTGTGAGTGTATTCATTATATTCTTTGATCTGAGCCTTCATTGGTATGATTTATGCTCATACACATATATTCATGCATGGTAATTTACTAAAAAACAACAGTGAATTGTCTAATCAAAGCAAAATGTTAGTAAACTGATGTGATATACTCATGAAAAAGTTAATGAATATGTGATGCGAAGACGTTGAGGCCACAAGGCATGAAATTTAATGCATGTGTCAGACTATCGTTAGAAAGAGAGCCAAGGCACCTTTGAAAAAAATCTATAAATACCTCATCACCTTCTCACTTGAGATACTCTATGAGCCTCGGTTATCCATCATTCTCAGTACAATAATCCACTATTTTTCACTACTTAATCTTATCTTGGAACGATTTTGAGTGAGAACTTAGCCTCATTCGCCTTCGTCCTCCATTGTGAACACATTGATGTAGCCATCTTTTTAGTTGAAAGGAGCAAAGATTATCACCCTTTGCCACCATTACTATATTTATGCATTTCTTCTTTTGATACTTTGAATTTGTATTTAATTGTTGACACTTGAGAAACCTTTTATTTCTAATACATACATGTTCAAACATTTCTTACAGATCCATGTTCTTACTTTACTCCACTACCAGTAACTAAATTTTTATTGGATTGAGAAGAGTTTTGCATGAGTTTGAAGTTTATCTTGTTTAATGTATATGCTAAATGTAACACTTGAGTCACCTTTATCACTTGATTAAAGTAAGAATAAGATAGCCACTTGAGACAACAAATGGCTAAACAAAATCATTAAACAAGGGAAGAAGTTGCTTTAGAGATAGAGTGAATCTGTCATTAAAAATTGGTTGTACCACATGTCTTAAAGACAAGATTATGTGGCTAAAACAATGAGATGTGAGAGAGCTTCATTTTACGAGTTAATGGTACAAACTAACACTCATGCATAAATCAGGTGAATGTTAGTGAGTTTTCTCAACCCTACTTTACCATTGATTTTTAGGACTTTTTAATGCACGTTGTTACAGTACTCATGCTACCTCCTCTTTCCATCTACGCATCTCAATTCTCATTCCTTTCCTTTCCATGCAACATCACCATCATACACACACCTCAACGCATCACATTCTCCGCATGTTCCCTTTGACCGTATCCATTTTCTTCATTTAGTGTATTTTTTTTTCAATGCATCCTTTAATTAACACAAGCATTAAGACCATTCATTAACGTATGCACCATTTTTCAGTCTAAGTCATTTTGCATTTGTAAAAGGATTGGATTTGGGGACATTTCCAACCCAACCCATATTTTGGGGTTGGGTTGTCTAGTTATTATCTTATGTATTAGCTAATCTTTTCTTTTATCCAATATTTTTTAATGAATAATAAAATATATATAATATAAATATAAATTCACTAGTTCTTAACACGTGTCATGCACGTGAAATTTGTGTTTCATTTTTATTTTATTTCCTAGATTGACCTTTTTCTAATAATAACCTTTTTGCTCATTTTCAATTGATTAATTTTTCTTTCGAATGTTGTTTAAGATTAAACTCATAAATAGTTCTTAAAATGCAATGCTATAATAATTGCTAAACAATTCTACTCTGCAACCGTTTGAAAAAAATTAACTATACTATATTGGTTTACCATACTAAATTCTAGAAACTTTTAGAGGAGAGAGTTTATGAATCAATAAAAAAACACAAATTAAGAGAACGTGACAAACCCAAAGCTTCCTTCTTATATACGTACATATAGATATTCTTAACGATGTCAATTGATGAGATAATTCATGTAGAAAAGCATAAAAAACAAAAAAAAAAAAAAGTAAAAAATACTAGAAAGAAAATAAACAACCAAGGACTAGAAACATGCAATGAAAGTAAGATATTCCTTCAGAAGTGGGTTGGGTAAGTCGGGTTGGTCGGGTTACCGTTTTTTTTAACACAAGAAATCCTTCTTATTTTGAAGACTATCCAAATTGTGTGCAAACTGGATGTAGAAAAGGGGATTTTATACCAATTCATATTTAAGAATTCCTAAAGGACGTTCATTCATTGTATTTTATGTATAAATCAATAATTAAATGTATTATTAATTCTTTTCATTTAGAAGATGGACTTTTTGATTTCCTTACCTATAAAATTGTTCATTAGTTATAATTAGCATAATTAGTTAATAAGGTAAATAAATTATTCATTTACATTTTAGAAGTTGAAAAGACTTTTGATTTTTCTTGAGATATTAGAAGTTGGTAAGACTTTCGGTTTTTTTAAGCTACATTTAGTTATTCAAAATTACAATTAGCATAATTAATTCATAAAATCATCTCATTTCTTCTTCAATTAGCAAAACTAAAAAAAAAAGAGAAAAAAAGACAATATTGTCATCTA
This sequence comes from Cucumis variabilis, assembly GCA_037974545.1. NCBI lineage: Eukaryota > Viridiplantae > Streptophyta > Magnoliopsida > Cucurbitales > Cucurbitaceae > Cucumis > Cucumis variabilis. Next base: position 11,176,055 of record JBBPDI010000004.1, read on the forward strand.
CTTAATTACATAAGCTACTTCTAAAGGAAGGTCAAAAATGGAAAAAAAATTCTCCTCATCTAAGCTTTTATATATACTATAGATTATAGAAGAATTGTCAAAAATAGCAAATTTGACAAAATATTTACAAGTTATAGCAAAACTTTTAGATTTTATCAATAATAGACATTGATAGCCGCCACTGATATGTTTCTATCAGTGTCATTGATAGATAATGATAAAAGTCTATCAGTGTCTATCATTGATAGAATCTAAAATTTTGTTATAGTTGGTAAATATTTTAATTTATTTTGCTATTCTAAAAAATGGCCCTATATATTTAAATATAAATACTATATTCATAAATTCAGGTTGGATTAGGTTGAATCAAAATTTTCAAACCCAATCCAAGACCCTAGACCCTAAACCCTAAACCCTAGCTTTCAACTCGATATGAATTTAATCATTCTACAAATAATTAGACCATACAATATATGTCAGCATTTTATAAAGATGCAAAACATCAAAGTTGGTTCCCAATTTTACCAAAATTTTCACACCTATTTTACCACATAAAGATTAATCTATATGTGTTAAAATAGGCGTGAATGTTTTGATTAAATATATTGCTCCAAATAAAACATAAAATTTAAATAAAACATGATAGGGAAACATAAATATTGCTCGTACATTAAATATTACACCAAAGAAGAGAATTTAAGTATTAAACCCTTGCACAGAACTCAAATAGTTTTCTAGTCATATTGAGTAGTTGGAGACACTTCATTTTGCATCTCAAAATTTTAAGTTGTGTCCTATTTTTTTTGGAAGAACAAGAAAGTTATCGGTTGCATTAGACTCCAGATTCAGTTTGCATAATTTCGTTGACAAAAATGAAAAATCTCATAATACTCATTTATCTCTAATCATAACTTAACTTTTCGATGTAAAGAAGATTGGTAGATATTCAAATTAGGCATATTTCTATTCTACCTTAAGATGGAATTTGTAGGAAATGGGAAGAACAAACCCAATAAAGCACCAACCTAGGAATTAATTTCCTATAAGTTTCCTTAACGTCCAAATGTTGTAGAGTCAGACAGGTTGTTCCGTGAGATTAGTTGATACTCATAGATTTAAAAAACGAAAACTAGTCTTGAGTTATAGATAAAGATGACACATTTAAAGCGTCAATATAAGGGTATTAATGATAATATATTCATGTCAAGTGATAGATAACGATGACATATTTATGGCGTCGAGTTAAGGGTATTAATGACACAATCTTGACGTCGTCTACACATCTTTAACGACACATTTTTTGAAGTATCGTTAAATAGCATTTCTTGATAGAAGCTTTAATGATGCAAAAATTGTGTCGTTGAAACTCTTTATGATGCAAATATTGCGTCGTTAAAATCAAAATTTGTAGTAATGAAAATAGGGTGAGATGCAATAAAACACAAACAAAGATAATGCAAATATTATCCAAAAAATAGATATGCAGTGGATTGACAATTGAATGTCACAAACAAACACAAAAGGAAATAAGAAAAAGTTACCTCAGGTCAAACGCATCAGATTCTGTTGGAATTTATGTCCTAAAACTTGTAGTTTGTATTCAATTTTCTGTTAAATAAAATTGTTATTGATACTATAATCTTAAAGCCAATAAATTGAGGACCCAAGGCTATTATATATAGTAAACTTGAACTTTATATGTAGAGACATAAATGTGGATCAAGTTCGAGTATAT
>JBBPDI010000004.1:11228547-11246609 GCA_037974545.1 Cucumis variabilis
CTCCTGTCTCCATAACCTCCACAAGGTGCAAGACTTCTAGGGCAAAAACACAGACAAGATGGTAACCTAACTTGAGTAGGGTCACCAAAATTCTTACTACAAATGGTCAGAAACAACAGGGATTCAACCAGATTTTATATCTAAACCAAATTCGGAGAGAAAACAACAAAAAGGAAACGAGGAGAGCAAATTATAGTCTAACTTAACGTCAACATCAAGATTCACGCAAAAGCAATGGCTGTTGAAACAGGGTTTTCGTAATAAAGTGAAGGAAGGGAAACTTTGATGAGTGCGAGAAATGTAATATGGTAAAGAAAGGTTCGGGAAATTGACAACTTCAGTGAAGAATGAGTAAACGGAAGACAATAATAAGAACAAAAAGCTGAAAGTGGGAAGAGAACAAACCTCGAGAATTGTTCAAGAAGCGGCCACAATACCTTCCTCACTATGCTCAACAACGAGAAGATCCAACTCCCAAACTTCTTCGGGAGAGTGAAAAATGGAGAATACGGTCCTATATTTGACTAAATAACCCTCAATTTTCTGAAATTCTAATAAATAACCTACTCAAAGTTTCACTTTTCAAAACTAGTAGGTGTTTTTAAAACTCGTTAAACTAGTGTGTTGGGTGATTGTCAGAAATAATCTCTTAGGGGGTATTTGGACATGTAGTGAGTTATTATAATATGTGAGTTATTATAGTCTGTGTTTGGAGTATAAATTATATAGTATGAATTATTATAATCTATGTTTGGGAAAATGAGAAATAGTGAAAGGGGGAGTGAGAAATAGTGGGGGATGGGGGAGTGAAGAATAGTGACAAATGAGAAATAATAGTTCTAATCCTAATCCTAAGATTATTGATAACCCTTGGGAAAAACATGAAGTGGGCTACCTTCATAGTTTGAGGGCCAAAAGGACCCTTAAATTTTTTATTATATCAAAATAATACACTTTTAAAATAGGAAAATTGCATTAGATGACAAAAAAATTTAGAAAAAAACAGCTTATAACACCTTTCTTTTACATATTGCAAATTTGACAAATATGACAATAACCAGACGGTAATCTGATGGTAATTTGCTTTTTAAATTTGCTATTTTTGTAATTTTGAAAATGAAAGTGACGTGGACTCTCTTATCATAATTTTTTGCTATTTTTGCAAACTCTCCTTTAAAATACTCATGAAACTACTTTAGAACCAAGATTTAATTTTAGAAGTTAGGCATTCAAATGATGCAATAATGTGAAATTACAAAATTACCCATGTTTGAAAAAAAACCATTTATCTTAAGAAAATCACTCTAGGTCCTCACTTTGTCCAAGTTCTCCCTCATCTTCTTTTCAAATTAGATATTATCCATTGTTATTTGCATCCTCCAAACGGTTACCCCTACATTAAGCTTTCTTTTGTAAAGGTGTTCCACTATTTCTTGTATTTAGTTAGATGCTTTAGTTTTAATATGGAATATAAGGAGTTTTAAAAGTAGTTACAAGTGATATATGAGACATATGGTGTATAAAGTTGGTTGTTTTTTTCAACTTTCTATTCTTTTTCCTGTATCTTGCAATGATTTTCTAGATGTTTGTTCATTTCACACATGAAACTCGATTGATTTTGATCGAGATTGTTGAAAGTGTGTCAAGATTTGGTTGACTGATGAGTTTTTAGTGCCATTGTGTATAACATCTTGGGGTATAGACAAGAGACTGCCCCGAGATTTTGTACAAAATGGCGTGGACAAGAGAATGCCTAGAGATTTTTAGCGCCATGTGGACAAGAGAATGCCTTGAGATTTTGTATAAAATGATGTTGAAAACCCCAATCTCGTGACACCTAGTGTGAATGTCCTTAGTTCTTCATGAATAAAATATGATCTCGACCAAGATTATCCCGAGTTTTATCTGAGAATTAAGGCATTGTTATACATAATGCTTCTATTTTGTTGTGTTGTTTTCTGTATTTGATTGTCCAACATGTTTTTGTTTTTTTGGTTTGTTTAGCAAATGACATTGATATCTAAAATTTTCTCTTCATATTACTTTTCGTCTAATTTGCCTTGTTGTTCTCATTTAGCTAAGATTGTTTTGAACATCAAGAAAAACCTAACACCTAAATAATTGTCATGTTTAGGCAATTGTCATGTTTAGGCAAATTATTCGATCATTTTGTGGACGTGAAGTTAATTTTGAATAGGTCCCTGTCCCATTATATTTTGTTGAGTGAGTTTTAGAAGGATACAGAAGGCGCCATTAGTTTTATGTTATTTAGAAATAATGCCTCTTTTGGCTGTGACAGGTTTGATATAGTCATATATTTCTGATATAGGCCCAAGACGCAGTTTATTTTCAACAGAATAGAGCTCTTAGGCTTATGAGGTTATACTTGTTGATAAGACGAACATGGATGGGTCTAAGTTGGACAAGAATTTTTCTGACCTTCGATTGGAAAGTGATGAGGATGCTATGAAGATGGTGGTATCTATTTCATCTAATTGGCAATGATGGAAAGAAAAAAATAGACAACATGGTCTAGTCCACATGTTGGAGTTGATAGATGAATGAGAGGATTTTTGTAGTTACAACTGGAGTCACGTGATATTTACAAAAACATTGGGTAGCTTGTAGAGTTCACTTAAAGGGAAAGTTGCATTCTACAAGAAGAAAGCCTACTGATAGTAAATCCCCTAAGTCATATAACTTGTACGAATTTTCGTTCGCCTTCCAAGTTAGCTAATTTAATTTTATCATCATTGTTAATGGTTCTTCAACTTGATCATGCAATAACAACTACTTGTTCATTTTTAAATTGATAGGCTTGGGCGTAAGAGATAATTTCCTCCCTTAGAGGATAGGTGGAGAGTAGGATTTCGGTTGATGCAATCACTACTATTGTCATGTTTAAATTGTCATGCTTAAATGTTTCATTACACATATTAATATTGCATGTCATGCGGTGGAGTTGCACCTACTCATATGGGTTAAAGGTGATTCAGACACAAGTATTTGGGTCTCGAGCAATAAGTTCTTTTTTATAAAATTTATATAATATTTTAGGATTTAGAGTTTAATAACTAATTTTATTATTTCTTATTTACATTCAAGCTCGTATAAATGATTTTGCATTGAAAAATTAGTTAGTGGGGTTTCCCCACTTAGTGTTAAGATGACTAACACATAAATGACTAGGTGTCTTTCCACAAGCATTGCCGCTAATCTCATTATGTTTGCATGATCATGATCTTAGTGTCAATTTCTATCCAATTCAAGTTTGAATGAGTATTGATTTATTAGGGTGCGTTTGGCTTATCTATGAAAAAAATGCTTATCAAGAATATATTTTCTTTTAAACACTTTCTTGAAAATGAGTATAAAATTAAAACAACGGCATGTTTGGTTAGATTTTTTCATAAATGTTTATATCCATAATTTCGTTTGGTTTGTCATATACCAAAAATGTTTGTACTTAAGTTAAATTACCACAAAGGACTACTAAACACTATAACCTAATTTCATAAAAAAATTCATATATTTTAATTTTTTTTAGAAAGAAATATATTTTGAAAGAATTTTCTGTATATAATAAAAAATAGGGAAACAAGGTGGAAGAAACAAGGTATTTTTGTCAATCCAAAACTAAAGCTGTAGTTTTGATCTTTTTGTTCGAGAAAATAATTTTGAGTGAATTTGATTATGTAGTAAATTGTAATTTGAATAGGGTAGTAAAGCATGAAGTCCACCAAAAATTGTGAAATCCTAGTCAATTTGATAGTTCATTTTCTTAAAAAGTTGGTTTTAATTGATTTTTCCAAAATAAATTCTTTTGTAAACTAATTTTTTAAAAAATAATTTTATAAACTTGCCAAACACACTAATTTGTTTTAAAAAAAAAATTAAACACTTCAAAATGTGAACCAAACACACCTTTAGAGAGTGTTAGGTGTGTTTGGTCCATGGATTTGAAATTAAGGGGATTTGACATTTGAAGCCAAACCCGTGATTAGTAACAATTTTGAATTTGTCATTTTTATTAGTTTTGATTTGATTTAACCGAACAAATTTGATTTAGTTTAATTTCTTTAATATAGAAAAAGATTTGGTCTATTTTTTTTTATATAATCTCCAAATATATTTGTTTATTAAACACAAATTAATTTCATTTGATTTAACCAAAAATCATTAACTAACTAGAACATTTTTTTGAACAATATAAAGATGTCTCCTTAACAGACTTTTACGAAAAATAAAAAATAAAAATATAGATTTGGTTTTCCACATTTTTAAAAAAGTCTCAAAATATTATTTTTATTTTATTTTATAAAAATATATATAAAGATTCTGTTTTTTTTTTGTTTTTTTTATTTACCAACTTGAAGATTTAATTTGTTTAGTTTTTTTTAAATATCAAAATATCTCATTAATCAACTTTTACCAAAGAAAAAATTTGGTTTGTTTGAATTGTTAGTTTTTTTTTTTAATATCAAGATTACTAAATCATATAATCCATGTATCATGTTATCGTTATTCATGTATCATGTATTAAATACTTAATTCAAAAAAAAAAAGTGTAATTTGCTGCCATTTTAGTAATATCTTATTTTTAAAATAAATTTTTTGCAATAAAATTGTTGAGATATGAAATATATTTTCAAATAAGGTGTTTTGATATATTATAGATTTTTCAAATATGAATAAAGTGATAAAAGTCAGTCTTCCAAATGTCTTCCATCCATTGAGTGACATTTAATTTGTCACTAATATGGCTTACATCACATTATTTTTATTTTTTTCTCTCTCATGTTTAATTTACATTATTTTTGTAGTAACAACTTTCTCTCTCATGTTTTTGTGTATATTATTTTTCATAACATTGTAAACTTTTTTAGATGGTAGATTTGTATATCATAGATTTAAAAAAAGTAATCTTTTCAAAACCATTTGTTAATTATTAAAAAAGAAAAAAAAGATCCTAGCTTTTAAACTATGCACATAATGGCTCTGAAGACTACCATTATTTGCTTTGAGAAGTTTGGAGATTCTATCATTCATTTTCAAGGTTTTGTTTGTCCTTCACGTCCTTCTCAACTTCATGGATTTTGACCTAACGATTTCTCCTCCACCGCGAAATTTTGAACAAATTAAATTGACAGTGAAAAACTTCATCGCTTGATGAATTTCGATCGAAGGATTTTTTTTCTCCATCACGAGGATTTCTGTTGAAAAAAACATTAGAAAGCTTCACGTCTTCATAGATTTCGACTGGAGAGCTCCATGCACGATGATTTTTTTTTTTGGGTGGAATAGGTTGAAGGTGGAGAAAAGCTAAAAAGGAAAAAGACGAGATACATGGTTTCTTCTTGATTCATGCACGAAGAGGGAGAGTGAGAATCTTGAGTTGTGTATTAGGATCCTAATCTATCAATTAGGGTTGATTTGAGGCTTGATAGATACATTAATTACTTACCTTGGTATGTAATTAATCATTACAATTTATTTGAGTGATTTTTTAATTTTTGTGAAGCTTTATTTGAACGTTGGGTTTGTAGTCTAAGTGAGGTTAATTTTGTTGATTCTTATTATTCCGATTTAATCAATTTTAAGATTTTTCTATTTTTCTATTTATTTATTTATTTTTCTATTTCCAAACTAAAGTATTTATTCTTCTATTTATCTAGGTCCACCCTTTTAACACCCCTACAACCCAAACAAGTATCCTAATTTTATTATTAGTTAACGCAATTAAGCGAAGCCCAACTAAACTAATCTTAAGTCTTATTGGATTCGAAAAGCGATCATATAGAACTCTCGACATGCCATGAAGTATTAGGATTCCAAATATTATCATCTCATAGACAAGAAGAAGAGGAGAGCTCTGATAAATAAGCTACAACCCAAAAGAAAGTAAATGTAAGCTAGAAAGTGTTAGAAAGATAGAGGAAGAAGATAAAATTTGAAGAACTTCTCGACCTCCATGCTCCCCAACATCATAAACCCTAAAGAGTGAAGGAAAATATTTAGGCAAAGCACTGTTACACTCTAGTTATGTTGTCTTAGCCGAGCTGTGTGCGGGGCTACGTGCACACGATATCTCTTTCTGTCAAGATCTATTGTGTTGCTGCACTTTAGGGTAGCGTTGCTGCACTCCCCAAATATGAAATATGTGTTTTCTGTTGGTTTTTTATTGTACTCTATAATAATTTTATGAATAATTAGTTTGTTTAATTATTTAATAAAAGTCATTGTTCTCGTTATTATTCAATTGCATGTTATTGTATAATAATATTCATGAATATGTTATTATATTTTAAATGTCTCTAATCGATTATTGTTGTGGGAACAATAGTAAATTAAGATTAGTATGAGTTTTAATCGATAATCATAGGATGATAATATATGTAGAAACATAAATTATATAATCATATTTTTTATTAGAAAATAAGAATTGGATTGACCCCTTTTGAGATTATTACATGGACATGTATCATAAATAATCTTAAATTTTAATTGGTTGTTTTGATTCTTAGATATGAGATTATCATGGTGTCAAACATAAGAATTAATCTATTCTGATACAATCAAATGTTATCTTTAACCGGATAATTATAAAGGTTCTACTTGAATACGTGTTATGAATTATGTAGTTGACAACGATTAATTAAGATGGAATTTATCCCTCTTGTTATGGAGAGATATCTCTGGACCCCTCGATTAAGCGTGACTGTTGAAATGCATGATCATGCTATAAATGAATTAAGAAGAGTATTGATGTCATTTTTTTATTTCAGTATGCTTATTTATCGAGAAAGCAATTTAATTAGATAAGGTGACTTTGTCCATGTCTTATATTCAATTATAGATATCGCGTGATAAAATGTTTAAAACAATAATTATATTAAGTTGTGTTGGATCACCAACTTAATTAAATATGAGTAGCTATAATGTCTTGCTAGAGACCAATTATGACTTATGGGCCATAAAACGAGTTATGGGCGCATTGCCATATCAAATTAACTTAACAGGTCACACACGAAAGAACTGGATCAAATTTATCTTTGGGCTGAGTAATTAATATAATAAGTTCAATTGAAGAATTGAAAACTTATTAGGAAACATAATTAATCAGCCCAATTGGAGAATTGGAAACTTATTAGGAAACTCTAAGAGCTTATAAATAAGACCTTAGGCATCTTATTTTACATTCAAGCAAAATACATTAAATTCATTCTACACAGAGAGAGAATAGAGATAGTTGATCAAATTCTCACTTTGTGAGGCTCTAGTAGATCCGAATACGAGAAGTCAAATTCCTAGTTCGTGTGTGGATATTCTTAGAGAACGCTTGTGATTTTGCAGTGTTTTAGTGATATGAATTTAGAGAATCATCCTTATCATTACAAAGCAGCAATTTGAATTTGGAACATTAGCACAAAGGTATGTTTATTCTGTTGGGATTGATGCCCTAAATCTCGTGAGCTTGTAGTTTGTAATTATACATATTGTACGAACATTTTATTTATCAAATAAAACAAAACACTTTATTTTATTAGACATTTAGTTGATTTAACCCACAAAACCAATAAATTAGCATCCAACGTTATCTTCTGTAATCTAAATATGTACGTGAAGACATACAAGTGGATCATGTTTAAGTGATAACCTAAATGGTCTATAGTAGATGAATAAGGTTGGATACATAATCCTAGTGACACTATAAATACGACCTGCTTGTCGTCATTTCATGGCTTACATTTCATTAAGTACTCTTTTTAGAGATTATCATTATTAGCTCTAAAGGTACCAACTGTTGAATGGAGATTAGGAATTATGCGATAAAATTTGTATTTCTAATCATGTGTTATAATTCATGATAAAGACATTGTCGTGCAACTTCTCCCCTCTTGGGTCGAAGTGTAAGCGAAGAGAAGTTTCTTGGTAAGTCCAGGGTCGAACACAGGAAGTTGTTTCAAGCTTCTTCTAAATGCGTGCAAAATCATGCAGTATAAACTATACAGTGAAATGTATGAACAAATTATGAATTATCCTAACTATTTACACTACAGTGCTTGGCGATGCAAGGTGAACATGGTATTATGGCACAGTTAAGGATTATCTCATTATAGACAAGGCAAGTAAGGAAAATTAAATTACCAAATAGATTAACTGATGCTTCAATACTTCGAAGCGATATAACTGTATTAACCACAAATTAAGGTAGGCACTTCTCAGTGTGATACCATACTTGTTCGCTTTTTGGGATGCAAATACACGGGTTCATTGACACTATATCTCTAATCATTGTGCATGTAATGATAGTAGCTAATCCTTAATTAAGGTACACGCCTCTCAGCGCATTTTGCCATACACATCAACCTCTCAGTAACGTGTGCAAAGGGATGAGCTCAGCGATGCGAATGCATTACTACATTCTCTTCACTACTTGCTTAGTTAAGAGCGGTTCTCACATACTCAGTGGTTACAATCTCTACTTTTGCTCTTCTTTCGAATGAACAAGGTTAAGATGCTAACCTTTAACTTAACAAAACTCTTACTACATGCATTATAATCTTCTAAGTATCGAATACATCACTTATCACTACGTAGTTATTCAATCATATATATACGAAAGAGATAAGAAAGATGAAAGAGTGGAAGAAGAAATGCATTGCTTTCATGTATAACATTTTAGGCCTTTCGACTTTAACATTTTGGTTACAAAACATCACAATATAAAAACAAGAAAATAGAAACACAATAGAGGTGTTACGCCTCAGAGTTTGATATCTCATTCTCTTTGGCTTGATTTTTGCCTAGATGGGAAGGAGAGTAATGGAATTGGTAGATCTCTCCTTCTCTTTTTGCTTCAAGCTCTCACCTAAACTCAAGATGATGGAGAGGAGATGAAGGTTGTAAGGAACGTACTTTTCTGACCAATTTGTGCACCCCTTTTTGAGTGAGAAACTTTATTTATACACATGGAGTGACTCTGACAAACTAGCAAGCGATATTAAGATTGCAGAAAAGTTGTAGTTGTGTTGCGTAGTCTAGTCTGTCTGTCCTTTTCTGATTTTTTCGCCAACTTCTTTTGTTTGCCAGCGACTTGATCGGCCTTCATCAATTTCTCGTGATGATGATGTTGGGTGGATTACTTTTTGTTATGTTGTACTAGCTTGTCGAGCCTCGCTCTTTTTCACCTAAAAACTTGCGATAAAAGCATTGAAATATCGTAAAATAGGAGTGAAGTTCTTTTGCCGCATAGTAATTAAATCGCCTACTTTTTCTTTTTGCATTCTCCTATTTTTATGCGATAAGACCTCATTATTTTACTTAAGAGGTCACAATAACTTATATTTCTGCAAGTTATCACAACCTACTTTGTAGTTGCTACAAATGATTTGATCCTAATCATTCATGTTGAGACATTAGATCAGGGTAGGGGTATTCACGATTCAATTCGGTTCGGTTTCAAGCTAAAACTGCACCAAACCAAAAATACAAAAAAATATCATATGAAATCGAACCGAACCGCAAGCTTATGTTAAATCGAATCAAAATTGAATCACATGTGCAGTTTGGTTTCAGTTCGGTTTAAATCATATAGAATCTTAGGCCACTAAAGCATCGAGTTCGATAAAAATTATCTTTTTGTTTTAAATTTCAAAAAATCTCGGGCCACCAAAGCACCAAGTTCTATAAAATTTCCCTTTCTATTTTAGATCTCAGTAGATCTCGAGTCAATATATTTAACCAAGTTTTAAAAACAATTTTTTTAACATTTCTTTAAATTTCTTTAATTTATTTAAATGAAGCAGTTTGATTCGATTTTAAAATCGGTTTAAAATATTAAACCGAACTTAACCACATAATAAGCGGTTTCAACATAACACAAATCGCACTGAATCGCATGTAATCGATTTTGATTCAGTTTCAATTTGGTTTTTGTTTGGTTTGTCAAATCGGTTCGATTTTCAAATATTTTATGAACACCCTTAGAGCAGGAGTATTCTATGCAAAGAGTTTGTATAAGGCTGGACCATAAAATGAATAGTCTCTTTTATTAACACCATTTCTAGTTGAGACCACATTTCACCAGGATGACCATAGGTGACTTGACCTGAATCCTAAGTTAGTTGTGAACTCCTACTTATAAAGGCAGTCCTTTGATTTGTATGGGTGAGAGTGGCATATGTCGTCGATTCAATATTCCTACCATTTTGAGAATTTGTCTAATTGGGGAGCTGGAAACACAACTACACGAGAAGAAATTCACTCCTTCTCTATAGATAGAGCAGGTAGAGAAATTGCTCTCTTAAAGGCTGATTCCAAGGCTTGAACAATGTGGCGCCACACTCTATCTTGGTTCGGGAGGAGTTTAGTTATAGTGAGACTATAACTTATTGTAACACCCCAAACTCTATGGTAATTAATTTTAATCAAATTGCTTTATTTTTAGGATTTTAAATTTTGTTGGGTGTACAGTTACACAAGAAGGAATTCACTCCTTCTCTATAGATAGAGTAAGTAGAGAAATTGCTCTCTTAAAGGCTGATTCCAAGGCTTGAACAATGTGGCGTCACACCCTATCTTGGTTTGGAAGGAGTTCAGTTATAGTGAGACTATAACTTATTGTAACACCTTGAACTCTAAGGTAATTAATTTTAATCAAATTGCTTTATTTTTAGGGTTTTAAATTTTGTTGGGTGTTATTTTATTACCGTTGGCATGGAAGAGAAATTTAATTAATGGAAAAGAAAAAAAGTGAAGGAGGAAAAATGAATTGGAAAGGTAATAATAATAATAATAATAATATATTATTATTATTATTATTATTATTAAAAAAAAGAAAAAGGAAGTTAAAATTTCTTTCTCCTTCTTCCTCCCGCGCGCGACACCCTCCCTCCCCTCCCCGTTTTTCTTCTCTTTTCCTTGACCTTAGCCCAGTCGCCGCTGGCAGCCTCCCCATCTTCCTCTTCTTCTCTGTTCGCCTGCAGCCACCACCCACTCTCATTCCAGCCTCACCGTCAGTCAACTTCGAATTCGTCGCTCGGTTCGTGAAATCCATCGGCCACCTGTTTCCGATTGCGTTCAGCCTTCAATAGCGAAATGCAGCCGTCAATGACTTATTTTTCGATCGCATTTGGCCTTCAACGTTCACCCTCATCCCGAGCCACCTTGTCGTTGAAGCTGAAGCCGGGATCGCCGCTGACCATCCACTCCAGTCCGCAAAGCTGCCGCGTGTGCGCCGCTGCGACTTTCCGTCGTGATTCTGCTTCGTTCCAGTCGTGACCCTGCCCATTCACACCGTCCGTCGTCGCGTGACCCCTCGACACGTAACTGATCTGCTGTCGTTCTGCAAAATGCCACCGTGCAACTCCATCTCCTAACCGCGAAGGGCAAGCCATTTTGCCTCGATCTGTTCTGCACGATCTTTGTCTTTAGGGTCGATCGCTGCTGTCTCTATTTTTACTGTGAATGGTTGAAGTTTTATTGATGAAAATTGAAGTTGGGTTGTAGTTGTTTCAAAAATTTGTTCAAGTATTATAGTTGGATTAATGGTTGATCTGTTGTTCGATCTTAGGTATTGAGGGTAGCGCTTGATTTCTTTGGGTTCACAACAAATATTGGTTTTGATTGGAACTCGATTCGTTAACATTGGATAAGTGGTGAATGTTCACTTTGGGTTAATTTTAAGTGGTTGTTGTGTTGGGGAAATTATTGAGTTTTATCTTGATGTTTAGGTTGTTTTCGTGAATTCAGTGTGGTTAAGGAGCTTACATAACGCTAAGGTAAAGGACTTTCTACTGGACTCACCTATAAAGTAGGATATGTTCATTGTATGTTTGTCTCTAAATAGAGGATGGATATCAGATATGATATGTATATATTGAAATAAACTTGAGATTGAATGTATGCGGTGTTTGACTGGAACTATATATATATATATATACATATGGATGTTGAAATGACTGAAATTTGTAGATGGTGCTTATATAAAGTGTGAATGTGAACTTGTTGGTGGTTGTTTAAATTGGGTGTACGTTATACCAAAGTATGACTGCGTACTTGTGAACTGAGTGGATGTTATGATTATTTAGCTTGTTTGACTGATGTGTTGATATGTTACTGACTTACTTTGGGGTTAAAGTGGAAATTAGTTGATGGTTAGGGTGATAAGTGAAGGGATTATGTGTTGAGGAAATTTGATTGTATTATGAATGACTGATAAGATGTTTAGAATGGATTGAGAGGAGAATTGTTAGTTCTTCTATGGGGTATTATGCCTTGCAGGTGTCCTACGGGATCATCGCTTATTGTGTATCCTTCGGGAGCATTAGACTTATATGTGTTTTTGCAGAACACTAAACTGATTTATGCATCCTTCCGGATGTTAGACTGATAATGTGTATCCCACTGAATCACAAGACTGTGACTGTGCAGGGTACTCCAATAGGAAATTAATAGTTTATTTTTTTTCCAACGAGACCAGTAGTGGGTCTCTTACTGGGTATGTTTATACGCACTCTTTTATGTTTAAATTTTTCAAGCAAAAGTAACAAGGGAGGCAGACCAACGAGGGGTAAGAAGGAGTCGTGATTGCCCTAGGGGTTGTCCTTCAAACTGCTTCCGTTGAGAGAAATTAAATTAAATTATAATATATAAAGTTTTTATGAGAGAAATTATTATTTGAATATGATTCAAATAATAATAATATGAATATGAATAAGATTCATAAACAAATTATAGGTTAAAATTAATATGGATTTGATTCATATTAAACTATAAGTCATATGAGATATCTAAACCATTGGTTATATTATATGTGATATAATATAAAGTTTATTTTATATGAGATATAATATGGTTTAAGTTTATATTAATTTTATTTTATTCTAATTAATCAAATAACTCCCAAGGGAGTGATTCTACATAAGGAGAGGGAGGAAGTTATTTGATAAGTTTTCTAAATAACTTCCTCCTTCTATCTCTCTTAAAAATGGTTAAGATTATATAGAATGGAGATTAATCTCTCTACCCTCTGCATTTGACCATCTCTCTGTTCCAAAAAAATTCTCTCTAAATTTTTTTTCCCTTTCACCAAACTAAATCACAGAAGTCCACAAGTCTTTGTTGATTTTTACCTTCAGAATAACAAGGAAAACTTTGTGGTATTCTTAGGAGGTTCAAGAGTTCTTAGGAGATTCTACAAAGGTTAGTTTCTTTTTCTGTTTCCTTCTTAGAATCATGTTTAGGCTTTTCTTTTGTTTTCTCTAATTTTTTTTTTACAAATTGAATTTCTTTTGTACTGCGTTCATACACTTCCGCTGTGAGAATTACATTCCTCAATATTCATGATTTTATTATTTTTGCACGGTTTGTTTACATTTTGAGGGTTAGAGAATTTCTTTTATGTTTATTCCGCTGCATTTAGCCCTAGTTTGTTTTTCAACATTTTTTACCTTTGAGTGCCGGCCAGGAGCAGCACATAGTAGATGCTACTACGCTTGGTCTTGAGGCTTTTTAGTCTATTTGCTTCTTTTGAAGCTTTGGTGCTTGATTTAACTTCTGATAGCTCCAAATCAACTTCAGGCTTGAAACTTTATGATATGCATGATTTGCTCGATAAACCTACAAAATAGGAATTTAAACATATTATACTTAACAAGCAAATCAAATTAAGGACATAAAATATAACTATTTATGAGAGCTATCATCATTAATTTTTCATTAATTAAGCTTCATCTTCTTACAACTGACATATGATTCTTCAGAATCTGTAGACTGCTCTTCGATAGTTGTTAAGTTACTATCACCCAATGGTTCTATGTTGACTTTACATTCAACATCGAATCTAGCTCTATAGTCATCTAATTTTGATTAGTCATCAAGTCAACATGATAAACGTGATGAGCATTAACAGTCAACCTCGATACCTCCATATATCCTCCACATTAATGTTGACATCAAAATTCAATGACATCTTTACATTATATACATAATCTTGATTAACATTAAAATTTATTATGTCAACATGATCCTTGTTTAACAACCTATCTGTATCGTCTCCCAAATCTAACAAACATATGTTATTATTGAATGGACTTAAAGATCAGACCTCATTCAAACTCACATTATATTTGGGGATAAACTCAAGCTCAAATATGAATGAAAAAACATTTTGGCTCACTTGAAGAGGAAATGAGGGTTCCTTCCTAGACTTATGGACTTGAAAGAAAATTGGAGTCTGGCGGAAAAGTATTATTAATTATATATATATATATATATATATATATATATTTGGGTTCATTTCGATAAATAGGGTAATTTTAAAATGAAATTGGAGAAAGATGGTATTATGTATGTATGTATGTATATGATAAAAAATATTCATGTACGAAGAATGTGATATGATAATTTTGTGCCATCTGATTAATTGTTGATTTTATCAATTTTGTTCTAAGTTAGGCAACAAGATTACACTATGGGATAAAAGGTGAATTATGCTTAATTCTATCAAGTTGTTTAAACCTTAAGATGTGTCTATTACGTATGAAGTTTCCTCCACCTTGCCTAAGTATAAGTGAAAAGAGAGGTTTTCTGGATAAGTCAGAGTCGAACATATGAATTTTATGATAATTGAATTAGAATGCTTAGTTCTTCTCTTATGTGATATATGTACATTATTAAATTACATTTACAGTAACATTTTGTCTAAGCCAATTCTATTATGCACATTATAGGTGGAATGTAATGAGTGACATGATAGTGTGTGAGTATGGAGGATGTTGAACTTCTCCATAAGACAAAATAGAACATTCAATCCAAATTATCAATTTAAAATCCTTGGCAACGTGGCCAAGAACTTATTTTTTAAAACAACAAAGGCACTTGCATGATAGAAAATATTTCTGTATGAGGCATGTAGTATGCCAATTTTGTGCGATCTGATTTGTCATTGATTTTATTACTTTTGTTCTAAGTTATGCTACTTAAATTAGGTAACAAGATTACACTATGCAATAGAAGGTGCACTATGCCTAATTCTATCATGTTGCTTAAACCTTAAGATATGTCTATTGCATACAAAGTTTTCTTCATCTTGTTCAAGTATAAAAAAGATTTCTTGGGTAAGCTAGAGTTGAACATATAAATTTTATGATAATTGAATTAGAACGTCTAGCTCTTCTCTTATGCAATGTATGTACATTATTTACAGTAACATTTTGTCTAAGCTACTTCTATTATGCATATTATGGGTGGAATGCAATGAGTAACATGACAGTGAGTGATTATGGATGATGTTGAACTAACTTTAACTTAGTACAAATATTGGAAAATTTTGAGAATAGCTTTGATTAAACAAAATGAGTATTTCATTTATCAATACTTTTCAAAGAAAACATTTTCAAATTTCATTTAAATCATAACATAGAAAAGTTAAAGATGAAATAAGTAAAGAAGCGGGAGAATGATAATGAAAGGTAATTGCATTCATAATAAAAACCTGTCTTTTGACCATAAATTTCTTAAGATAAATACAATAAAAGTAGAAAATACAAATGGAAAGAAGGATAATTGTGTCAAGGTGAAGAATGCAATTTCTTGCATTCCTTGGCTCCGTTGTTGTCTTGTCTAAAAAGATTAGTAGAATGTTTTCAAACTCCATTTCTATTCTCACAAAAAGCTCTAAGCTTTCACCTAAAGCTCAATGAAAATAGAAAGAAAATGGGATGACAATGACGAAATTGGTTGAGCTTCAAGAAGATATTCTCAACTCCAAAGGTTTAGCATTGGATAATAAATTCCTTTGCATCAATGCATCATTTCCCTGCTGCACTTCTTCCCTTGTGTCATTTTGAATGTTGTTTGGTATTTTTCTTTGACATTTTAATGTAGCTATTTTCATTGTTTGATATCTTCTTTGTCTCATGGTTGGTTGAAGTGAGCCTGCTTTAATTATCAAACACGTTCTTCTTCTTTTTGCAAGGGTTTAAAACATAAAAATATCATAATGACCACATATTTGTCTTTTGTAACTATTAGATCGCATAGTATATCTTTTTCTTGGAATTTATCGCATATTATCTCAATTCTTCTCCGTTCTTCTAAGTAAAAAAGATATAACTATAACTTATATTTCTACAAGTTATCAGCTTCTTTCAACAAATATCTACTTAAGCAATTGTACCATATTCATCTTGGTTGTTTTCAATTCAAATAGTGGTCTTTATAAATTTATTGAATACAATTCTTGATAATTTAATTTATAAGTTTCAGGTATCTTAATTCTTTCAAGCATTCTTATATAAATATTATTGTCAATAGATTCATACAAATATGTCATGACTACATCCAAAAGATGCATACCCATATTTTCCTACACAAATTGGACCAATTAAAAATCTTAGTGTACTTGCATCGACCAACATAGAATGTCTCTTCATAGTACCAAGCATTTGTGAAAACTTTGAGCAACTAGTCTTGCTTTATATCTTACAATCTCATTATTTTCATTCATTTTCTCACAAATGCCCATTCGTATTCCATAAATTTGTCACCTTTTGGTGTTTAGACGACTGGTTCAAAAACTTGACGTTTTGAAAGAGGTGACATGAATATTTTTTTGTAATTTTGCAAGAGATGCATTCTTATTGAAGGTTTTTCACTGAACTAGTCAAATGCGTCTCAAGAGACGCATTCCAATAATGACAAAAAAAAAAGCATTCCAATAATGAAAAAAAAAAGATCATTTCAACT
This sequence comes from Cucumis variabilis, assembly GCA_037974545.1. Classification (NCBI taxonomy): domain Eukaryota; kingdom Viridiplantae; phylum Streptophyta; class Magnoliopsida; order Cucurbitales; family Cucurbitaceae; genus Cucumis; species Cucumis variabilis. The sequence continues at coordinate 11,245,300 of JBBPDI010000004.1, forward strand.
ACCTTGTTTGAAGATAACCAACTTTACTATTTATTTTTTAAAGATTAATTTTCATAAATATAATAAAACACCAAAATATTTACAACCCATATAACAAAATAAAAAAACTCACGATATTTTCATAAATTCCAGGTTTGTCCTTGAATAATGTGAACGATTTTTCACTTCTTTTTCTTCACTTCTTTGTGATTTATTCATCTCCTCCTCAAATTATTAATTTTTTTTATATTATTACTTCTTCTTCAGTTTATAATATTATGATTATTTATGGAAATATTTACCAATTTCTTCATTTCCTTTTCCATAATTTTTTCCTTCTTCATTTTCCATCTTCTTTTTTTCTTCTTTGTACAAGATTTAAATGATATTGGTACATGATCTAAACTATCGTGTACAAATATCGAAATGATAAGTTGTCTATCTTAAATAGACAAAGATAGACCACTATCACTAATAGATCATTTAGATTTTGTACAAGATCATTTAGAGTGAGTACAAAATCGTTTAAATTTGATACAAGGTACAAGGGCATATGATCATTTAGGTTGGGTATAATATTATTTAGACTTGCTCCGAGATCGTTTAGACTTATTGCAATATTGTTTAGATTGCATACGAGATCGTTAAGACTAGGTACGAGATCGTTTAGACTTGCTAGAAGATCATTTAGACGGGATACAAAATCATTTTTCACCGTGTTTAAAATTGTTCTATATAGTATAAATATTTTCACACTTTGTTTTATTTTTTAAAAAACTATGTTTTTAAAACCCCTAATTTTCTAAATAGCTCGTATAGGTTGTTTATTTTTCATAATTTAACTATAAAAATTAATAATAAAAAAAATTAAAATTAGGTTGTTAGAAAATGCATGGTCTACCTTCCATAGGTGTTAAGCTCACATGTATCAAATGGCCTACCTTCTCCTTCGTTTTCCCACTTTCTTTAATCCACGGTTAATGCTACCAAATTCTGAAGATGAACCGATGAAGAAGAAATCCTCCATTTTCAACTTCTATAAAAACCTCTGCCCCTATGCTTCATTCTACACCCAAGTCCGCCCCCATTTGTCTGAGAATCGAACGAAATGGAACAGAACCTTGAAACCAATGGCAAAGGCAAAGTCTGCGTTACTGGAGCTTCTGGGTTTCTAGCTTCTTGGCTTGTTAAGCGATTGCTTATGTCTGGCTATCATGTCATTGGTACTGTTAGGGATCCAGGTTTCTATTTGCCTCTGTCTCTTGTGTTTGATTGTGCTAAAAATTTGGGCATAGAGAAGTAGTTCACTGATTGATTGATTTTTGTATAGG
>JBBPDI010000004.1:11272235-11284543 GCA_037974545.1 Cucumis variabilis
TATAATTAGTTCAATACCATTAATTCATACAATGGTGAAAATGAATTAAAATTAGAAAACAATTACATTAATTATGTTTAGAATCATTTTAAAATCAAAACATGTTCATTTGAGTTAATAACATTAATTAAATTATAATTTATATCAATATTTGTTTAAAAGTGTAATTAATGTAATTATTTCAATATATTGCGTTCTTATCAAAAAAAAATTGTCTGTGTAATTAATTTGTGATATACAGTTATGAATTTATCAAAAGTTTTTCTAGTATAATTAATTCGTAATATACAATTATGAGTATGTAATTAATTTCAACATCTTAATAAGATAGAGAACCCTATCATAACCTCTTCCTAATATTTCGGGATTTAAAAGATAACAATTTTATTCATTTTTTTAATTTCACTGTTGTGTTAAGATTTTAACAGCTTTATTCATTTTTTATTTCAAAATAATAATATTATTAATTTTTATTGGCTAAGTCTCTAACCTTTTTTATTTCAAAATATACTAAAATTTTTGTCATCCTTTTTTATTTCAAATAATGTATTAGATTTAATTTATTTTTAAATTTTGAATTTGAAAATTAAAATTAGTTTTCCTACTAAGAGCTCAACCTTTTTATTATTATTTGAAAATTAAATCTAACCTTTTTTATTTCAAAATAAGTTGAATCTTTAACCCCTTAATAATTTAGAAATAAAATTAGTTTTCGTATTAGATTTTAATTGATTTTTAAAATTGATTTTTTTCAATAAAATAGACTAAGATATTGTGTTTTTAGATAAAATCTCCTAAATTTCATATATATTTTATAAAATAAATAATATTAATTTTAAAAAATTAGCTAAAATTTTCATAATAGACAAGGAAGATAACTTTTATCTTTTTGGTTTGAGTTAAGGTTTTTGTTCTTCCACCCAAGCTTATAGGTTGTAGACTTGAAAATCAAAGATGAAGATGAAAAATGAAGATAATGTTTGCGTGCTTCAAATGTTTATATTATTTTTATTGAAAATTCATGATGAAGTTGAAGATGAAATTTAAACTTTTGGAAGATGGTGGAAATTGGGGTTTGCCCGTTCGAAGAAGATGAGATCAAAAAAGAAAAATGAAAAGTGGAGATGAAGGAAGATTTTCAAAATAGAAGATGAGAAACGAAAAACAAAAATGAAAAATGAAGATAAATGGTTTTAACTTTGGTTGGACAAGTATGTATTCAAGATTTGTTAAAGTATATTTATTCTATTTTAGCTAGAAGAAAGTAGTTTACATTTTATGTATAGAGATATTTTCAAATTCTTGTTTATTGTATTTTTATTTTTCATTTTGCTATTTAAAAAAAAAAACTTGTTTTGCTATTTTTCAAAGTGGCAACTTTAAAATTGCTATTCTTCTAGTTGACCCAAAATGATACTTACACAAGTTAAAGAGAAAAAAAAAGACAAATTGCAAAAGAGATTTTTTTTTGGGGGGAACAAGAATACTTTGTAAAGATGAAATTATCAAAAGAATCAAATTTTTGTATGGAATTTGTAAAAGTTATTAAAAAAGCACACACACATTATCCAAAGGTTAGAATGAGAAGTACAAAACTTTGCAAATTTTAGAAGTTATGATTAAAGAAAAATACAAAATCCAATCAAGCTCAAACAAAGATGTAGCTTTCTTTAAAATCAATTTATGTAATTAATATTTCCGTTCAAATAAATGTACAAAACTTTTATAGAGATGCTTTTTTTTATAATAATAATATATAGAAGAAAGAGCATCCAACCCCATAGGTTTAGAGGTTGATGAGTAGGGTTTGGGCTCACATGGAGATGGAGTTCCCTTTCCCATTCCTATCCTTAGCTTTCACCTTTCATTTCATTTTCTTATATTCTGTACAAATATTTTAATTAATTTTAGGAAGATCATTAGGAATTCTCTTCTTTCACTCCCTCCACCAACAATTCTTCACCCTCTCACGTTTAAGACTTACGGGACCTAATAACAGACAGTGCACATCTTTCATCGCTTATTTTCATCTCTTTTTTTTTCTTTTCTTTTCTTAATATACTAAGGATAGGAAACAAGTAGATAAAGATTCACAAAATATAGTTTTAATTCTTTTTCTTTTTCTTTTTCTTTCAATTGTGAATTTTCTTGGTTGTGGTTTTTCTACTGAGTTAGAAAGTTTCTTTGTTAACGTGGAGATAGGAATAAAAGGTTAAATGTATAAAGTGATCCTATTTTATTTTACCTAATTACTCCTTTGTTCCAATCTATTAAAATAATCAATTATATATTTAACAGGTTAAACTTTTAAGACAACATTAAATTTTATTAATAGAAAGATAGACGATTATTATAATATTATTTTTATTGTTATATTTAGAATAAGCGGAGAATTTGTTATGATTAGTGTTTTCATCTATAACAAAATAAATCAAAATATTTACAAATATAACAAAATATCATATATAAATACAGATGAAAACAAGAAAGTTAATTTAGCCTAATGTTTTAGGGTAATGAAATAATGAAGGTAATGTTGAGCTTTTTGGTACCATATATATTTATTATTTTCTATTAGATGCATGGAAAAGGAAATTAGAAAGAGACTCCAAAAGGGTGAAATGGGTGTGTTTGGACCATTTTTTTCTCTTTAAGTTTTCATTTATGAATTAATGATTTATATATATATATATATATATATATATTGTGTTTGGAAAGGGACTATTGAGGTGATTATTGCTATATATTTGATGAATGTAATGAGTATATTTGAGAAAATGGTACAAAATAAAAATTGGAGAGGGTATTGTGTGTGGACCATTTTCCTTTTATTTTGATAGAACTCAACCACTTCTTCTTGTCATTGAAATGTTTAGAATATTTGAATGGAAGAGTGGAAGGTAATTGAAAATTTTGGAAAATTATTTAATGATCACACACTATACCTTTTGGAAGATATCCTTGGAATGACCCAAACTCTTGTTTTCAATAATATTCTTACTATTTTAGTTTTGATTCTTTTTTTCATATAATTAACTATTCAAGTTCTTCCAATCAAACTGGTTTAATTTATTATTAATATCACATCTCTCAATTCTTTTTTATAAATATATACAAAGAGCTATATTAAATACTAAGGAACGTTTGATCCTGAAATTATGAAGGAGGTTACTTCACGACAAACATTATGGAAAACCTAATTATTCCACTCCTTCTTCAATCCTTCTCTCTTTTCCAAACACATACTATCACAATACTACCATCATAATCATTTTTCCAAACGCATACTATCATAACATTATCTATCATAATTCTTTCTCTAAGCACATACTAAAATTCTGTGAATAATTACTCCGGCTCTATTTATTAGTCATTTGATTTTTTCTTTTAGAAAATTTGGAAGAAAATGAATGTTTTTTTCCTTAAAAAATTAACACATTTTACTTTCAAAATAACTATTACCAACTTTGCTTATGTTAAAAATTAACTGTGAAATAAAGTAAATTAGTGTCTGTTTATTTTATATAATAACTATAATGAACACTAGTTGATTTTTTTTTATATAAAATATATAATTTAAATGATTTAAACTGATATTTTTGTTAAATTTTAAGTAGACACATTTCTAAAAATAGCAAAATAAATTAAAATATTTACAAATTATAGCAAAATTTTGGACTCTATCACTAATAATATTTTATCACTGTAGCATATCAATTACTACGAGTGATAGATCACTTGTTATAAATTGTAAATATTTTATAAAATTTACGATTTTTAAAAATTCTAATTTTAAGTATTAGGAAAAATACATGTATCTAAAATTTATAAGATAGATTTGATTAGGTGAGAAATATATATATAATAAATCTGATGTTTAAATATTTCATTACAAAATTATATGTAATTTGAGGAGAATTTAAAAGAGTAAAGAGTGAAGGAAGTGTAGTTGATCAGAAGCACATACAATTTAATAACATTTTGGAATGGATAATTTAACTTTACAAACAGAAATGATCAGCTCAACTCTATTAATTATTTATCATGTGTACGTCGAATAGCTCTTAATTCTTGTTTTTTAAGAGTGATTTATACATATTTGATTCAAATCTGTTTTTATCAAATACAAATTACAATACAAAACGGTTTATAAAGTTTTATAATCTCACTTCTATTCTCCCATAAATAATTCCAAAGTGATATTAAACAGGACCATTGTTATTTTTGTTTTATATTTTTTAAATTTAGACCAAAAACACCAACTTCTCTCTCTCTCATTATTCTTACTTTTTTAAAATCCTTTTGAAATATGAAACACAATTTGAAAATCACGTTAGAAAACTTTTAAAACTATTTGAAAAGTAAAGCAAAATTCATTTTGAATTCTCTATTCATTTGAAAATTTTGTTACATAGTTTTTTTTTTGTATAGTTTCATTTTTCTTGTGTGATTCACAACAATTACTCATTTAAAAATCTAAAAAATAATTATTTATATTTGGTAAATTAATCTTTTAACTTTTTTTAATTAAGACTATAAATATTACCTCCACCTATAAGTTTTTATGTTGTTTTATTATCAATTTTGTGTCAATATTTTTAAAAATCAAGTCAAATTTAAAAAAATAAAAACTATATAAAAAAATTATTATAAATAACAAAACTATTAAAATATTTACAAAATATAACAAAATTTCTGATTCTATAGGCATGGATAAATTTATATCCATTCATTAATAGACATTGAAAAGTTTGTCTGTGTCTATCATTGAAAGTAGAATTTAAAATGTTGTTATATTTTATAAATATCATATTGATTTATTTTACTATATATAAAAATATTTTTAGTTTTAATTAACTTATTTTTTTATTTTAGGATTTGATTAGGAATACATGTATCTTTAACCAAGATGAAAATAATAATTGAGAAATATGGAGAAAACCCTCATAAAATTTTTGAAACTAAAAATTAAAAATGAAATCATTACCAATTGAGATCTTAATAACCTATTTATGTTGTTGGTAATTTTGCTAGAAATTCAAATAAATATTTGCAAGAACAACAAAAAAAAAGTATACGCTGTAAAGATTAAAAGGGAATTAGTAGGCATAAGTTTTTAAAATAATGGTTATCTTTTTAACTTTATCCTAAAAGAGTACAAAGTTAACCTCTAAAAATTGTACAAACTTTGTTCATTAATCTATTAGCAATGACTAGGTGCTTTTTATCACACAGATACAAATTTAAAAAAAATGAAAAGAAAAATCAAATTGTCACATGGCGATATATCTACTAACAACAATTAATTGTATCGATAATTATCTAGTAATTAACCATAATCATCTCAGCGACACCCAATTTTTTTTTTTTAATCATAACTACCATTAACAATTGAGTGGCTGAAGTCTCCACTTTGTTTGTATGCATGTTGTTGATGTTATTAAAATGAGTTGTATAAAGATCACCTTCAGAAATAGTCAATGTCCTAGATAATACTATAGTTAAGTAAAACAAACAAATAGTAATAATACGAAATAGACATTTGGTATTTGCCGTGGAGTCATATTCAAATCATGAATCACAAGTTTAGAAGGAGATCGTACTTCAACTGTGAAACCAAAACAACTCGCTTGGGACCTTAAGAAACGCGTCAAAGAAAGAGGAGATCATGAAAAGAGATGGAAATTGTGACGAGCAATCCAAAGGTGTGTCTCCTCGACCACAGAGGCAGAGACCACTCTTTATTCTTTACTCTTCACGAGGGCCCACTTTCCATGGGTCATAGTCTTAGCCTCCATGTTCGACCTAAATCAACCTTCTATAATCCCATTGGATTAGGAACCCTAAGTCCACTTTTGTATTAGGAAGCCATAACCATCATCCAAGGTACGTTCTTTCTTTCTCTTATTGCTTTGCTTGCCAAATATTGACTTAAGAGTTAGAGGTTCCATGATAGGTACTATAACGGTATTTCCTTCTTCTTTATTTTGCAAATTTCTTTCTTAAAATTATAAATTTATTATTAATGGCACGTGAAGGTTATGCAAGTAATAAAAATCTTACGAATTTCATGTATATATGTATATAACAATTTTTTTATTTGTGAGATGTACGAGAGAAAAGAAGTATAAAACTATTTCACAAAATGTACGTACTTAGAGAAGTGGCACAATTTATTTTTCTATATGTGAAATTGCATTACAATTTGTAATGGGTAGCAAAAACCAATTGCAAATGAAGCCAAGAAAGAATTCTTTTAGATTTTGTATGCATTGCTGAATGTTTAACTGTTCATTTCATTTTTTTTATTTTAGTATTTTCATTTTACCCTTTAGTTTTCTATTCTTTCTCCCTCCCAAGATTCGGTAATAAGCATTAGGATTGGAAGATTGGAAAATTCAAGTAGATGGGAGTTGAATACTTGATCTTATTTTCTTTTCTTTGTATCCTAAAAAATTTCTTCCTAATATTTTCATGTTTTCTTCATCATTTGTCTCTCATATTTTTCATCCTTTATTTTCTCCACAACTAAATCAAATTTTAGGAAAATTTAAATGTCACAAGTTCCTCTTTCCTTATTTGCTCCCTTAATGACGTTTGCTTCTTCATTCTTCTTTTATTAGTGTCGTTATTATCCTAAAACTTAACTCCACCTCCTTAATTTGTGTTTAATAGATATTATATTACGTTAGAGGGGCTTAATATTTTTTTAGATTAAACTATATATTATTTTAGTTTTGATAGCAATGGTTATCATTAGTGACAAGATAACAATCAATATAAAAGAAATAGGATGACAAATTAGTATAAGATAGTAAGAAGATAATGATGAGTACGTATCACAAGTATCAATCAATATCAAATGATAATCAAACAACAGAAACTAAATACTAATTGATATTATTAACTATCAATATCGAATAATATTTAGACAACAATCACATTACATTTGGTATCATTCACAATCGAATAACAATTACTATCACCTAACAATGAGACATCAATTAGTCTTATTAGCAATAGACATAAGATAACAATAAGCTAGTAATGAGTTGACGATCATTATCAAATAGTAATTAGACTTCAATCAGTATTATTGATAATCAAATAACAATCAATATCAAGTAGCAATTAATAACTATACAACAATCAATACCATTAATAATCATCATCATAAAATGGTATGTAGTCAGACAACAATCAGTATCATTGACAATCATAACTAGATAGTAAATAAATAACAACTAGTATCATTAGCAACTCATTTTAGATATTAATCAAACAACAATCATATAATAATTGATAATAATTAGTATTAACAATCAGTATCATATAGTAGATAATAATCATACTACAAATAAATGACAATCGATATCATTAACAATCAGTGTCATATAGTAGTTAGACATAATCAGATAACTATTGACATCATTGACAATCATATTACAATTAATATCAAAATAATATTCAAACAAACAATTAAATAACTAGCAATCAAACAATAATCAGATAAAAATAGATATAATTGACAATTAAATAGTAATCTAATAGCAATCGAATATTAATTAGTGGCTAATTGATACTATTACACATTTTGAACAATAATCATACTTGTCCAGGGTGTGTTTACCTATGACCGTATGCTCCGAATACTCCCAATTTATCTTGTCTTTATGTTTTGTACACGGTCTAGGTAGTTGCTTTCAATTTCGAGTCGATGTACTTGGAAGTGACGTTTTGGCATTTTCATATGCAAGCCTGGCAGAAATGAAAATGTTCAAAATGTACTATAGGGGAGTCATACCTGTTGAATCCCCGCCCAAGCCTTGTCGCACTCTTTGCAATCTATGCTTTCTTATTACAACTGACAATCTTCAATGCTTGTTTTAACTACGATTTCAATGAATTATTTCTTCTCTCTCATTTTCTAAAACATTTTCTTTAAAACATGATGAGAGGTTGAATCATACGTCGAGTTTGTTCGGAGATTTCGGATTTTGAACGGCTAACTTGTTTGGATCGAACAAGTGTCGCACAATCGCTTGTCCCGAGGTTGAAAAGTTGCGATTGTGACAAGTGGTATCAGAGCCAAATTGGTTATTTGACGATTTAAGATAGATTGATGTCGATGTTGGTAGCGAAACAGTCTAACAAGACCCATAATGAGCGGCTTGTTGGACTTGAGGAGTAGATGCTCTACATGGTAGAAATTCCTGATTTCCTTCAGTTCCTGGAAAAGCGAGTTAATGAAATTGCCAAGAAAACTGATGGCATCGATGCGGTGTCTTGTCGACTGGACGGATTATCGATACAAGAGTTGATGGCTAGAGTAGACACTCTAGAATTCTAAATTGTCAGAATGGTAAATGTCACCTACGAACGTGGGGACAGTTCGTCGGGCTCTACTGCCCAGATTGAGGAATGAGTGATGGAGCTTGATAACTTGCACAAGAGCATGTTAGAGATGATCAACGTCATGACAGAGGAATATCGAGTTACCCTCGATGTCATGAGGAACGAACTCGCAGAGGTAAACACAAAGGTGAACCTTACGATGCGAGCGTTGGCAAACCAGGCTCCAGCTGGAGGAGCCACACCTGTTGGCAGAATAAAGGTCTCAGAACCCAAGCCCTTCTGTGGGGCGAGGGACGCAAAAGCCTTAGAAAACTTCATTTTTTATGTTGAGTAGTATTTCAAGGCCACGAGCACAGTTACAGAGGAGGCAAAAGTGACATTGGCGACCATGCATCTATCTGAAGATGCAAAGTTATGGTGGAGATCCCAGTATGCTGACATCCAAGAAGGGTGTTGCACAATTGACACGTGGGACTCCCTAAAGAGTGAACTTCACTCGCAATTTTTTTTCGAGAATGTCAAAATTCTTACTCAGTGGAAATTGCAGGAGTTAAGACACACTGGCAACATTCGGGATTACGTAAGCAGTTTACGGGATTGATGCTGGACTTTCGTGATATGTCGGAGAAGGACAAAGTTTTCTGTTTTGTCAAAGGATTGAAGTCATAGGCTAAGACCAAGTTATACGAGCAACGGGTCTGAGATCTCACGTCGACATTCACAGCAGCTGAACGGTTGTTTGACCTATTAATTTAGTCTCAAGATGGGAGACGACAACAAGCTTCCTCCTTTGAAGAGAAACCGAGACAATCACTCAAGCTCTTCCAAATCTGCAGGGAGAGACAAATGCCAAGGTGGGGACAGTAGGCCCTCCTAAACAAATATTGGGAACAACTGGCGATGACCTAACAATCAAAATAATGTCAATCACCCTCTCTGTTGTTTCATATGAAAGGGCCCCATCTTGCAAGAGAGTGTCCCAATCGAACTGCCTTCAATGCGTTTCAAGCGTCATTGACCTCAGACTCAAATGATAGAGTGAGTCAGATAGAGGAAGAAGTTGGCCAGGCAGAAGAGGACGAAAATCCCAGGATAGAGGCTTTGAAATTTTTGTTATCGCTCCAGAAGAAAGTGGAGGAGACGGACGAGCCGACGAAGAATGGTCTAATGTATATGGATTGCTGGGTTAACCAAAAACTGCCTAAGAGCACAATGGTGAATTCTGGTGCAATCCATAATTTCATATTTGAAGCTGAAGCCAGACGGTTGAATCTCTGTGGGAGAAAGACTCAGAAAAAATGAAGGTCGTGAACTCAACTGCCTTGCCTATTGTTGAGGTAGTAAAATGAACAATAATAAGGTTGGAAGCATGGGCCGGTCTTATCGACTTGGTGGTTGTCAGAATGGATGACTTCAATGTAGTACTGGTGATGGAGTTCTTACTCGAACATCAAGTCATACCAATGTCGTTGGTCAAATGCTTAGTGATTACTGGAGCTACGTCCATCGTGGTACATGCAGAGATTTGTCAACCTGATGGGATAAAGATGATTTCGGCCATGCAGTTAAAAAAAGGTCTTACTCAAGAGGAACCCACCTTCATGGTTGTTCGGTTAGAGTCGTCAGAGGGCTCGGTGGAAACAGCCCCCAAGGTTATCCTATGTGTTCTAGAGAAATACAAGGATGTGATGCCAGATAGTCTGCCTAAGTCATTGCCTCCGCAAAGGATGATTAATCAATATATAGAATTATTGTCAGGGGCAAAACCGCCAGCAAAGAATGCTTATCGTATGGCACCACCGAAGTTAGTTGAACTTCGGAAAAAGTTGGATGAACTATTGAGGGCAGGATTTATTATGCCTACGAAAGCTCCGTATGGAGCCCCAGTCCTTTTCCAGAAGAAGAAGGATGGAATTTTGCAGTTGTGCATCGACTACCGTGAAGTGAACAAGATCACAGTTCACAATAGATACTCGTTGCCCATAATCACTGACCTATTTGACTGCCTACATGGGGTAAAGTACTTTTCGAAGATGAATCTGTGGTTGGGTTATTACCAAGTGAGGATTGCCAAAGAGACGAGCTGAAGACGACTTGCGTCATGAGATATGGGGGTTTGAGTTCTTGGTTATGCCTTTTGGTCTTACCAATGCGCTTGTAACGTTTTGTACGCTGATGAATCAGATCTTTCACGAATACCTTGACAAATTTTTCATGGTCTATCTTGATGATATAGTGGTTTATAGCTCCACGATGGAAGAACACATGGACCACCTCTAGAGAGTGCTCCAGAAACTGAAGGAAAACCAGCTATATGTCAAGAGGGTAAAGTGCTCTTTTCACAAGAGCGGATAAATTTTCTGGGTCATGTGGTTGAGTGTGGTCGAATTGGCATGGAGGAAGAGAAGATCATCACGATTTGTGACTGGGAAGCTCCAAGGTCAGTCACCGACTTGCTCTCTTTTCTTGGATTAGCTAATTATTACCGGCAATTCATGGAAGGATTCTCCAAAAGAGCAAGTCCGCTGACTGACTTATTGAAGAAAGACAGAAGTGGGGCTGGACACCTGAATGTCAGGCCTCCTTTGACGAGTTGAAGCAGGCTATGATCGAGGGGCTAGTTCTCAAGATCACTGATGTAACCCAACCGTTTGAAGTTGAGACTAATGCGTCCGATTATGTGTTGGTGGTGTTCTCTTGCAGAATGGACACCCATTGCCTATGAGAGTCGAAAGCTAAACGCCTCAGAGAAGAAGTACACCGTGTTCGATAAGGGAATGCTTGCGATGATACATTGTTTAAGGGCCTGAAGACAGTATTTGTTGGGGTCTACTTTCATGGTAAAGACGGACAACAGTACGACCTGCCACTTCTTTACCCAACCCAAACTTACTTCGAAACAAGCTAGATGACAGGAATTCGTAGCCGACTTCGATATTGAGTTTGAGCATAAGAAGAGGGCGAGTAATCAAGCTGCTGATGTGCTTAGTTGAAGAAGTGAACATGCAACTCTATGTATGCTAGCGCATGTCTACGCGAGTCAGATTGATGGCTCAATCCGCGATGTCTTGAGGGAATTCCTACAGAAGGATTCGACTGATCATAATGTCATGAGCTTAGCTAAGGCGGGTAAGACAAGACAGTTCTAGGTTGAAGATGGCCTGTTAGTGACGAAGGGGAGGCGGCTGTATGTCTCGAGAGCAAGGGACTTGAGGAAGAAGTTATTGCACGAGTGTCACGACACTCTATGGGTCGATCATCCGGGTTGGTAGAAAGAAAATGCCTTATTGAAGAAGGATTACTTTTGACCCAACATGAGAGACAACATCATGCAGTACACAAAGACATGCCTCGTCTGTCAATAAGACAAAATCAAGTAAGTGAAGGTTGCTGGGCTTCTCGAACCTCTGCCAGTTCCGTTGAGACTATGGAAGAGTGTGTCTCTAAACTTCATAACCCATCTCCTCAAAGTGGGTGACTACGAGAGCATCTTAGTTATTATCGATCAGTTCTTAAAGTATGCCACCTTTGTCCCCACCACCAAGCAGTGTTCGGTTGAGTCGATAACTCAGTTATTCTTTAAGCACATCGTCAAGTTGTGGAGTGTGTCGACAAACATTGTAGTGATCGAGATGGTCGATTTATTGGTACTTCCTAGACAGAGTTATTCACTTTCTTGGGGACAAGTCTGAATGTGTCTTCAAGTTACCATCTTTAGAAAGACGGCCAGACTGAGCGGTTCAACTATATGCTTGAAGAGTATTTACGCCATTTTGTCACAGCAAGGCAAAGGAATTGGGCTCAATTGTTAGATGTAGTCCAGTTCTGTTTCAATGCTCAGACGAGCTCGTCAACTGGGAAGAGTCCCTTCAAAATTGTTTCTGGTAGATAACTGGTACTGCCACACCTGGTTGATCACCCCTATACGGGAAAGACCCTCAAGCTCATAACTT